>JAVSBT010222974.1:1448-13135 GCA_033118115.1 Pharyngocirrus eroticus | reverse complement strand
TAGAAGGACTGAAATGACACAAAACTTCTGCCATGAATAGTATAACACCATCATAGCTTCTTAAGCTTAACATGCATTGTTTAACTAAAACACTTCCTAGAATTTCAACGTATATATACAGCAAGTGGTCTTCTAAGCCACTATGTGAAAGGATACTCATACACCTCAATGCAGCCTAGAAAATTTGTAATCCCTCTGATCTCATTGTGCTTCTACCAAAATGCATGTTAATGTTTTAAAAGACATCATAGAGGAAAGATTGATGTGTATAAAGAAAAGAGAGAAAAAAAGAAACAGCCTGGCACGCTAGGTTAGAGTAAATGACATTGATTTTTTACTGTGGTGCTCGAATAGCAGTGCTTCTCTGTCAGTGCGTATCTGATCATTGTCATTTCAACAGGCAACAAGGAGGTAATGTTGTAAACATGGTGTGCTAAGAACTTTAGGGACATTTATACTTTGCAGTTTCTGTGAGAAACTTTACAATGGAACAGGAATTTCTTGTCATATCATAAAAGACAGTGGCTTAAGGTTTAAAGTGGGGGCTATTACTTTTTTGAAGTGTGACAGTACTGTTGACAATATTCAAAGTGTTATGATTCCTAGAAATATGGAAAGATACATTAAGATGAATCTACACAAGAATAACTGATGTGTTGTTGGATTTGAAAAGGAATAACACCTAGAACTGGGAAAGAATAGCCCTAACAACATTTATTGTTTTGAATACCCATGGTGTTACTCTTTGTTCTAGGATTCCAAGAAGTGAACTTTGCATGATAAAAGAAACTTCAGCACCAACAGACATAAAATCTATCATACATATATATAAAGCATAAGGTAGGTTTTGTTCTCATTTTTGATATGCCATGTTGATGTAATATTTACTTGCATGCCATTGACTTCGGGTTATTTTCTGTAAGAGTGAGAGCAGAGAGCATTGATCTAAGGAATTGCTTTTTAAAGAATGTGTCGAAAGTCTTATCCCCCAGGGAAAACTGTTAATGCACAATTTTCTTTCTTAGAAATTAATATTCTGGAAAAACTTTTTGGTAAAAAGCCAGTAAGGCATTAACTGCCATACTCAATAAATCATTTTGGAAAAAAAAAATGTCCCATGGCTTGTAAAGGAGCTTCTTCTCTTGTATGAAGCACGGAAATGATTCAGAGTAACCACTTCTTGCATAAACACATAGTACTTCATGGCGTGTTTTTTTGACATTTTCAATTGGAATCAAATAGCCTATGAAACCTTGCATCTTAGTATATTGACATGATTAGATTAAGTGGTCCATTGACGTGAAAGAAAGTTTGGTTGTATTACAAATGAAAGGGTTTTTCTTCAAAACATTGCCTCACTGGTTCTAGAAATTACTTTCTTTATACAATAATAGCTTGGAAATGTTACCAAATAATTTAGTTTTCCAGTTTTTAAAGTTCAAGGCCCCACTTAAGATCGTAAACATATTGATTTCAGATAGAATTCATATTTGTTAGAATGAACATTTCCTGCCAATCACATTTGACTACATTAAAATTTTAGTATTATGCCGGGAAACATCATCATGATTTACTGAGCAGGTTTTGACATATTTTGCAAGTCAGGTACAAGGATATTATCAATTATTAAACATTTTTGTAAATGTTTTAGAAAACCTTTATTTAGTATATAAACAAAAGTGACAGCTACTGCTGTAGGTAGACCTCTATTTTTAGATTTTACTGTTGTGTGGTCATCATGAATTGCTTATAAATGTTACAATTTCACTCTGCCATTGCCAGACACAATAGACAGTTGGAGAAGAGGTCAAATAGACAACAGTTCTGAGATATTTCAAAAATTGTGGGGGAAAAAATACAAGAGGAACAAAGTATTTAAAAGGATCCAAGTCTTCAAATATTCTTTTTATGGAAAGGACATTTTTGATAAATTTGACAATATTGGTGTTCAAAAAGGATCCATGAAATGAATAAAAGGGTCTGATATGTGCTATTTTTCAGGATATAAGTTCAAAATTAAAAAAAAACAGAACAATTTTATCACACTGCAGATATAAAATTCACATTCACACGCTTGTGTCATCCTTGAATATTTGATTAAAATGTGTTTGTTTTCTGAAACAATGTACATATTGATAAACAATATCTCATGCATATAATTTTAACTCACCCATGTAATGCACTTTTATAGTTTAGCATAATTGTATGGAATACATTACTTTAATTGGGTCACCTTATTTCTTGGAACAAATCCATGCCAATAAAATTACAGTAAGGCCATTCCAAATTGATTAGTTAGTCAGTGGTTCTTAGTTTTTTTAAATATTGCTTTTATGTCAAATATAGGCTACAGAATCAATCAAAAAGATTGTAGTAAATAAATCTTTCATATAATAGTAGATTTGAAAGTAAAACTTTCCTTATGCACAGTATGTATATAAAATAATGATAAAGTCCAACGCAAAAGATATGCGGTTTGAAACCTACATGTTTCAAGTCATCATGCAAGGACTCTCTTCAGGGTTTATTTCAAAAGTGCTTCATACACAGTGCATCAAAAAGGTTTAGTTCAATTATTCTTATATTACTATAATGCACAGATGAGCTTACATAAAAGATTGTAGTCTCGTTTACATACATTTTTGGCTAGTGATAGAGAAAAATAAAGAGGTTATTTGTACAATAGAAGATATTCGTGTATATACACCTCGCTCCTTTCCATTGTTTTGCCGAGTGCAATCTAAGTAACGTTAAGCTAAAAAATTAAAGAGAGAAAAATTATCCATCCGTGCCAATTTTTTATGCCAAGAAATTAATTGACCAAACAATCTATTTGAAATGGTTTTATCAACAATTCAATTTATTCACATAATACAATATATGGAAAGAGGCATAATATATACCTACTCAGTGATATGTAATGTATGATTCCAGTTTGTTAATCCCTTTTAGTACTCTTCAATTTTCATTATGGAATAATTTTACTTTTCAGATTAATATGACTTTAGTCTTAATTCTAATGTAATGTTGCATTGAATTGTTATGTAATTATCCCATCATTTTGTAGCTAAGATTAAAGTGGTAAACTGTCATGAAACCACACTGAGCTGTTCCGCTATGGATTCATTATTGTAATTAAAGGAGAAATGTTATATCATTTTAAGTGACATTGATCAATGTTGACTAATCATAGATAGCCTCCCTAGTCTAAATAAATGCATGCCAGATGCATGGAGCATGGCTGACGATGCCTGACACAAGGATAAAGACAACTCCAGACATTTACTAAGACAAAAATCAACTAACTATATATATGCCTGCCGAATGCCTGGAGTTGTCTTAATCCTTGCGTTAGGCATTGTCAGGTGTGCTCCATGCATCTGGCATGCTTTTATTTAGACTAGGGCTATATACCAAACCAATTAAAAACTAAACAACAGTGTACCCCGTAAAAGGGAATAACCACAACTGAATTGAGTCCTTGTACGAAATATAGCCAAGGTCACTTTACGTTTAAGCTAGGTCAGAGCCAAGGTGACTTTGGCATTGAAGAGATATTGGTATTCCTAATGGTAGTCTGTATAATCCCACAACTGAGCCTTTCAAACTCAGATGTAACCCTAGAAGATGGTATGATTAGAGAATTACAAATTATACAAAGATCTTTTCACTAAACTATCTTCTTCTCAATCAAAAGCTGCACGACAATTGATTTAAAGGTGAATATCTTTATATATGAAACACAATAATTATACAGCACAAAGGAACATGGGATAATGATGACATCAGAATTAACCTTCTCTGATGTTAACTGGCTTCAAATAACACTCTAAATCAAGCAAACTGAGGCATTAAGTGCAAAGACACAATGAAATACACTGTAAAACATATCAGATATCAATACTTTTGCTGTTTTTTTTATTATTTCAGAACAGGCAAATTAAGAGATAGACACATACAAAAATACCTGGTGCAGAACAAATATTTTCATTCTCAAAGAATTCTACTTTCAGTATCATCTCCAAGTGATAAACTGCTTCCTTGGAAATTATTTCATGCATTAGAACTATAAAAGATATATTCTAGAAACAAGACAAAGTAGCAAAGAAAAAAATCAGTTCAAAGGCTAATAAAAACATGTACTAAAATGAACTTGAAACAATCTTGATGACATTACAAATATTATTGTTGTATTTCTGTGAAAAACAAAAAAGTTCTCAAAGAAACAGTCTACATAGTCATAGAATTAAAAAAAAAAAGAACCTTTGATGAATAAAGGGCTAAATTAGTTGATTTGATATTGATTTTACAGAAATGTATGTAGTTACAAATTTATTGTAATTCACTCATCATTTTGATGACAAAGAATAAATAGTATGTACTGAGTTATCATAAAAATCCTGAATAAAATGGAGACAGGTTTTTAGTTATCTATTTCAAGTAATTATATAGGTAAATTACCTATTTACCTAGCTTGTCCTTGATATATTGGGCCCTTCTGCAATTTGGTTTAACTTCAATTTGTATGTGTACTTCACCAGCCAGACTTTTCCAATTCTCACCAATCCCATGGTGCCTTGCAGACATCTTGAATCGTGAAAATACAATGGATTATTACCAAGCCATGGGAGTTAGTATATTATAGATAATTATGCTTATGTGCAATTTGGAGACAGTTGTCTTTGAGTTTGAAATCATAAAATTCCTCCCAGAGGAAAGATTTTTCATTCTAGTCACCATCAATATCACCTCTGATCAGGCTAGGGTAATCTGTCTTTTTGCTTTTTTTATTTCAAAAAACAAAACATTGTTGATTTTGTGGAATTACAGAAGAGAAATGAGCCTCGGAGGAGGGAACCAGACATGAGCAATTAATTAACGATTAGCTAATATTGAGCCTGGTACCAGATAACTTATGGACTTTTTACATTTGCATTCTGACCCATCACTTACTATATAAAAGCAGTGAAATTATTCATGAAAATAAGAGGCATACTGTTCTGTCATGAAGTCTCCTGTGGTTTACATACAAACTGTAAATCATACTGTAGCATTTCTATGCAAATAATTCTAGGAATAAGCATTTGTAAGTCAATATGTAAACAAGGATTATTCTAGGAATATTGGCTGCTGGTTAACATGAAGTCATTTGTATGTATCTTAAATACTCGGAATGTTTGCCATACAGTCGTCATGATTGTTGATATTTCTGATTGTTTTAGAACATTCTGCTAATTGTATAGTTCTAAATCTTTGTCTATGTATAAATGTATGTTCTTCTGGCATCCCAGGTTATAACTCCATAATTTTCTTGTTGTTTTGATGAAGCAAAAATCAATTAAGCTCTTCTATGAACAATTGCGAGCTGCTCTTGAACAGATATGAATTTATGAATATTTTACTGCTGAGCAAGGCTATCCTCAATGGAGTCCCAACATTTATTTTATACCACCAACCAAATGAGTGTTATCATGATATATAGCTCTCCCTTGCCAATTGGATCAAATGCTTTAATAGTCGGATCTGTTGTGATTGAGTATGCCATATTGTTATATGAAAGTGTCCATAAAATGCTCTTGAAAAGTTACTGTATCTCATATATTATAGCCATCTTGTTTTCTCATTGATTTTGCAATGATGAATCCCAAAGAATCAAAGCCACTATAAAGATGGACATTCTTATTATCCTGCAAGCATCACTTACTTGCACTGGATTCGAAGTGATCCGTTGTTTTCTATATTATTCAGATTCTTAAAGAATCAATGAAAGCAAATCAACAGGGAACGAAAAAATCATTTAGATTTGGGGTCCCTTTGGGAGAAGTAGCATGATATATAAAGATCCCTATTCTTCATGGAATAAAACCTTGCATGAATAATATATAAAGTGGTTCTCTACTTCAATATTGTCTCATGGTGACCTTTTTACTCTGTCTGCCGATGACCTTCAAGGTACAGGGTGTTTTTTTGTGATAGGCTATATTAAAATGTGTTACATTTTTTATGGCATGATTGCATGGCATTCACTAAATTCTGTTTCATAACAAGAAAAAAATATCAAGTTAATTGTAGTTCACAGAAAACAGACATGGTTGAGTCACCTGCTTTGTTCAAATGTCAAAATGGCTGACTGAAGTTCCATTTCCTGTGATAAGTAAATCATGTCTAATTCGTTTCTTCATTCATTTTTTTTTTACACAGCTAAGCTAAAAAAGTGTTGCTATATCATTTTTAAAGTGCTTTCTATTTTCTCATATGAATATAAATTTTAGTCTCTGACAACTTCTATTCAGTCTTTTGTAGAGTTTTTCATTGTCAAATACACAATATGACTCGTGAATGACATTTCTTTTACAGAAGGTTATGGCACTTGGAAATCCTTTTTTTTTCCATTTTTGTCTAGATTCTGTGCAGAACATCCCTTAACAAAAGGTCACATAGAGCAAATTCTCTTTGTGAATATTAATGAGTCTATATAGTTCTAGGGCTTCTGGACGAGAACTAATTTTTCATCTACTTCATTCAAAACTAATAAGCGCTATCCTTATTTGAAATACCTAAAGGGTAATATCTCAAAAAATCTAGAATGTAAATATGTCTTATGGAATATTTTTTTCGTGTGATGTGTTACAAAGAACATTCCAGCAGCAATATAGGGGGCTCTTGAAGCAATTCGATTTCAAGCTTGACTTTGTGGTCCATTTGATGGCAGCTGAAGAGAAACATATAAATGAAAGCCAGATTCAAATAAATTTCATGTTTTAAGAATATAGAAAAAAGGGTAAGGTGTTGTCAAAAGGAAACATTTCCCACGAGGGCAACATATCTATATTCATAATATTGAATAATTATAAGTTCTGACCTAGTCTACTAAATAACACCAGCTTTTGTTTTTGATAATGTAAGTTGTCACCATAGTTCATTTATAATTTGTATCATAAACAATGATAATTAATTTATCTAACATCATCATGAAAGAGAATTATGAATTATATTAATCCGACATTTTAAAGATAATATGCCCTGTGCTTAGTTGTAATGAGTGGTATATTTTCATTAGAGAAAGTACAGAACAAACTACCTACAACAATTTTTCATGTGTTTATAATTTTCTCAAATTGCACCCTATGCAGAAGCAATCCAGGTGGTGCGAAGAAAACAATAACATAGACAATTATGTTAAAACATTGATGAGTTCTATTTCGATCAATTTTATTTCTCTGTAACAAGGTTTTATGTTGTATATTATATGTGAGGGTGAGAGGGAGAGAGGGTGAGAGGGTGTATGTTTGTTTGCGAGACAATGAGGGCGTGAGTCTGTGTAGGCCAATGTGGCGTTGTATTTTTTCTTCTCTACTTTTTTATCGATTAGGACAATTTTGCCTGACCTAATTATTGAATTTACATCAAATAATAACTATTACTCTAAATCGTTATATCAAATATACTGACATAAGTATATCTTATATGAGAGTGAGACATCCTTGCCTTCGATAAAAATTTACAAAAAAATGTAACATACAATAACATAATCTTAAGAATAAACCCCCCAAAAATACTAGAGAAATCGCTTGCTAATGTGACTTTCACACTCAGCTGAAGTAAACACGTTTTGTTCTAGTGTGGCATAAAAAATCAATCCAATTTGGCCCATTTTTTTTATTGTAGAGTAATTATGTAGGTGTACAGTTGACAACAGTTTGGCCCCTTACACTGAATAATCAATACTTGATGGATGATGTCTTAGGAAAGAGAAAACAATCCCTTCTCTATTTTCTTAGTGACTTAGTGATACGATCTTGTGTACATGATACAGTAGTCAACAATTAAAATGCCTAGATGTACAACAGTTATGTTGATTAAGCAAATGGTCATTGTGTTATTAATACTTAACAAAATTACCAGACATGCAATTTATAAATATGGACAGGGTAAAATGTGTGTTATCAAGTTGATGATGGATCATATCAACGATATTAGGTCATCAGTAGTAGAGATACATAATTTATTTGACTTAAAGCTGAGTATAATGGTTGGTAAGAATTATGTATTAATGATTTCATAATTCCCTTGTTTATTTTCTATGTTGTATGTAGCAATGCCTAGAATAGCTACCAGATAAACTCAAAGTCAATAAACAATAATAAAAACTCTGAATATCATGTTTGCTTAATATTTATTTTAAAGTCATGTATTAGACTTGAAAATAAATATCAAGCAAACATGATATTCAGAATTTTTATTATTGTTTTCTGAAGTTATCAGCTGGCAAAGGAAACTCAAAGTCAGCGTCTTGAACCAATGTCTTAAAGAATATTTTTCTTGATGTCTGGGTTCTGTTATCTTCTTGGATGAAAACGGTGATAAAACCAAATAACTTTCGTGGAAAGGATTCCCGAAAGGACATGCTTTATCTGCCGTGGGTGAAAAGGAATGATATTCTATATCCATAGAGCTCACATCGGAGGCATTCCCAATGGGGTATTTGTTATCATCCTTAGGTTTTAAAGGGTGATATGACCAGATGACTTCCATGGCATTGATACTCAAGAGACTGTCATAATTATAGGCTTTTCAATAACTTTCTAGTCCAGCTGAGCTTTTGTGATTATGACATACATATATCTACTATATATCTATGGTGCAATTCATTAAGTTTTCAACATAGCACGTTTAACTATTTCTCTCCACTTTTGCAGTAGTTTTGCAGTTCTTTTGGTTGTACATATATTCAAGTTCATTTTCTTTAGATCGTTTTTGCATTATTGCAGCCATGTTGTCTTAGGTTTCCCAACCAGGTGTTTAACTGAATGGTCTCATGCAATGCTTCTTTCAGTGCTTTGATTACTTGTAGATTTTCATTCTGTCTAAGCATGTGTCCAGTCCATCTTAAACGTCTTTTAAGAATCTTTTCACTGATGGGGCTTTCTTTTATTATTTTGTATACATTTTTGTTACTGATGGTATTTGGCCACTATAGACACCAAGCAATTTTATAGAAGAAATCCTAGACACAGACATACAAAAAAAACACCCAAAAACAATAGAACATAAAACTATGTGAGATTGTCTGGTAGTGAATACAAAATGAATATTTAAATCTGAATAAGATAGATGATTTGAGTAATTGAAAGATACTCTATGGTTTTAAAAGCATCAGCTATTACAGGTAAAACCTCTTGATATTCGATTTTAACCTACATTGATTATTTGAAATCTACTCAGTCTACTGAGTCTCCATCATCCTTTACATCTACAAAATGAACACAGAGCACTATAATTAGCTGGACGAAAATCAACTAATATACACTATGAGTGTAAAATAACAACACTAATTAGTGATGTATCAGCACTAATAGATCTTGTATTGACTTCATTTTACCACACAATATCACTAACAACACAAAATATCACAATTTCTTCGGTTTGTGTATGACATAATGCCATGCATACAGTTACAAAGGCCACATCAAAGTTTCCCTGAAAACCTGAGAAATATTCACTCCATTGCTACCAAAAAGGTCCCATCGTACATCAAAGATTCTGTTATCCATCCAAGCCATCTTCTATTTGAAGAATCTTAGTGATGACTAGTTTGAGTGGTGGTTTAGTGTTGTCATTTTGTATTGGCTTTTGCTGTGGGTTAATCCATCAGTGGATTGACTTGCATTTCCTTTTTGACTTTTTCTGTATGGAGTCCCAAAAGTAGAATATAACGATTCCCAAAGCATGGAGTGTATTTCAAATTCTTTGGGCTGTGTGAAAACAGAGCTAGCTATTTCCTTTTCGCTCATTTTATCTCCAGGGATTCTATGTTTTAAGTACTTGTGTGGATGGACGCAATTGTACCATTCACATTGGAGCAACAAGGACAAAACCATGATCCATTTTTTAGTTTTCTTGTGAATGTGCTATACATATTAATTTGAATTTTGGCCCTTGAGTAGACATTACTCAAAGAGAGGATAGCATCACCTTTTTTTTATAGTGTATAGAACTATTCTTGCTAAAGGCTTTGTTTCTGCAGAGAATAAGTTTCATTCCTGTTCTTTTTTCTATCTTTAATCAACCTCAGATTGAGAGATTTGTCTTGTATAAAGTTGTAATGATGAACTTGGTTTTGATTTACCATATATCTTAAGTTGTGAGAGGATTAAGTAAATTGAGAGTGACCTTTCGTTTTAGAGGGTCAAGTATTCAATCTAGGATTCCTTTTATCACAGGAACTAATCAGTTTAGTAGTTTGGTATAGGGAAGAATGGCAGAACTACTAAAGCTGATTGCTTCCACCTCTTTAATTGTGTTTGAAGATTGCAAATTTGTCAGACTTACAATGATTTATTTTCTCAGAGATTCTCTGTTTTGTTACTTTTTTGAAATTGTAGGGTCCAGTTGGCTAGATTTTGATCTTCTATAAAGATTGCAAATATATTTTGTAATCATAAGACCGCCATAATTGCATTATTCATATTATCAACCAGGGTGCAAAAACTGACACAGTTAAGATAAAACATTTCTCTTTTGTGCACTGAACTTGGGTATGTTTCTTTTCTGAATTCATTTTATGCAACAAACAATTATATTTTCTGTTAGAGCACAGTTTTCATGGTGTAACATTCAATTATCTTTTTTTCTTGGTGCATTTTGGGAATAAAAAAATCTTTGTATATGCAAGTGTTTATAATATAAATGAATTTATATAATTCATAATTCTCCGTTTACAGATTAAAAAAATGTGTAAGGGACACTTGCATTCTGACAAAAAAAACATAAATAAATGATTGATTGAATTTACAATTTGATTATGCCATTCATTTGGGAGTATGGACTGTTTTGCCATGTGTGTTCAAAAATATTCTTGAACTTCGTAGGGAGACAAAAGTGTTAGCAAAGTGGTACAGACAGACTGATGTATTAGGGCTCTGTTTATTAAATGTAAAGCATTATGCAAATGCAGCAATTCTGCTATTCAAGTATATTGTACACATAAGGTCAGTATACTGATGTGAATTACTTTAGTTACTTGGGGATTAATCAGAAAGTTGTAACACCTTTATAAAGTATGGAGATCCATGAAATTATTCAGAATGTTGCCATTTCCTTATCATTCACCCTAATAAATTTACCACAGATCACAGGAAAATTTGATTTTATTTGTATTTTGTGGCACAAATGTGAGTATTTTCCAAAAATACAGTCAGTTTTCATTCAGCATGACTGCTGGAATCCATTCGAATAAATCACCAAAGCTTGTTGCTTTCTGTTTACCAAAGGGTCAAAACATCTACTATTACCAAGGGAAAGGAGCAAGAGTTTTTTTGAATATCATGCAAACTGGTCATGAAAATCTTTGGTCATGGTCCCATCCTCAACTGTCAAGGATTCTTTTAAAATTGAAAGAGTGATTTTGGTCAGAATTACCCATGGGATACTAACAAAAATGAAATGACAGTTTCTTATTCAACACCAGTCCAAAATAACAGACATGTTGTCAATAGGATCGCAATTGAACAGTAAATGTTGACACTGAATCCATCATAAGAACATTCTTCTTTTTTCCAGTTTTCCCATGGCTTCTTGGATTCATTTAATTGACTGTTGCTACCAAATCTATTGCTGTTTGGTTCTTTGCCAGTGTAGTAAGTTCAAGAATCTCTGGTTGAGGACTGCATGAATATAATACAGCC
>JAVSBT010222863.1:0-13137 GCA_033118115.1 Pharyngocirrus eroticus | reverse complement strand
TTTCCTCCCTCCCTCATGAGATTTTTTTTGGCCATGAGGTCAACCCTAAACGACTTTTTTTTTAATACTGGCCTAATGTTGACTTATTGACAAACAACAAATGATGGAACAATGATTGTATAACCTTTCAAAGTATTGCATAGTTTCATTATCCAGTAAGTAATCAACTTGTAATTATATCATTTAATTTTCATTTGGGTTGCTCTTGATTTTATAACAAACAAATTAGAAAACTTATTTGTCTTTGGAAATAGTTCATAGTAATTGTTCTTACCGATCTCACACCGGTCTCCAGTAAAACCTTGTATACATGAGCAGCTGTAGCTGTCGCCATTCACACTGCACACACCACCATTGTTACACGGGTTGGAATTGCATGGGCCTTTTGGAAAAAAAAACATGTACATTTATTCATCTTAAAATAAGCAAGACTTTATCAACTCAAAGTATTCTCAAATTGGGACCTGTTTGCACATTATGCTTAAATCATATCAATTATCTATAAAGTTTAATAAAGCATATCATTATTATAGAAAGTGTTTACACCTGAGGTCGAAGACAATATTCTTTAAGATTTTTTAAATCTGAAATTAAGCACATCTTTTTTTATAAAATCTTTTTATAAAACTGAAATAGTGGACATTGTCATTGAAGATAAATGTGAATTTAAAATGCATGACATTAGAGTTGGAATCAAGGTGAAGTAAACAGTTACATACAGGCACTTTGAAATAAAATTTGATGCTAGAAAGGGAACATAAATACTAATAGAACATTTTTACGTTTGGTTACTTCTACATAGGAACAATGATTGCATAACATTCCAACGTTTGCATAGTTTAATTATCCACTGTAAGTAATCAACTTATCATATCATTTATTTTTCATTTGGGTTGCTCATAATCTTTTAACAAACAAATTAGAAAAAAATATTCGTCTCTGAAATTAGTTTAGAGTAATAATGTTCTTACCGATCTCACACCTGTCTCCAGTAAAACCTTGTTTACATGAGCAGCTGTAGTTGTCGCCATTTATACTGCACACACCATCATTGTTACACGGGTTGGGATTGCATGGGCCTTTTGAGAAAGATAAATGTACATAATTTCATTCAACTTAAAATAAGCAAGACTTTATCAACTGAAAATTATTCTCAAATTGTGACCTGTTTGCACTCTATGCTTACAATCCTATCAAGTATTTATAAACTTAAATAAAGCACAACACTTTTATAGCTTTTACACCTGAGGTCGAACACAAAATATTTTAAACTGAAATAAAGCACATCATTATTAAAAATTCTTTATAAAACTGAATTCATAAACTCATTATATAATTTATTTTTCATTTGATTTTCTCCGAATATTATAACAAGCAAATGAGAAAAATTATTTGGTTTTTGAAATTTGTTCAGAGTAATAATTGTTCTTACTGATCTCACACCGGTCTCCAGTAAAACCTTGTTTACATGAGCAGCTGTAGCTGTTGCCATTCACACTACACACACCACCATTGTTACACGGGTTGGAATTGCATGGGCCTTTTTCAGAAAAAAACAACGTACATTTATTTATCTTAAAATAAGCTCAAAAGTATTCTCAAATTGGGAAATATTGCAAAAATGCTTAGATCATATCAATTATTTATAAACTTGAATAAAGCATATTACTTTTAGAGAAAGTGTTTACACCTGAGGTCGAATACAATATTAATTTCAGATTTTTCAAAGCTTAAATTAAGCACATCACTCTTGAAGATTTCTTTTTATAAAACTGAAATAGTGGACATTGTCATTGAAAATACATGTGAATCTAAAATACATAACATTAGAGTTGAAATCAAAGAGAAATAAACAATATAGATTTGATGCTAGAAAGGGAAACATAAATAGACCATTTTTATTTTTTTGATTACTTCTACATAGGAACAATAATTGTATGACCTTTCAAAGTATTCAATATTTGATCACAAGCAAATAAAAAAATATATTCGTCTTTGAAATTAGTTTGGATAATAATGTTCTTACCGATATCACACCTGTCTCCAGTAAAACTTTGTGTACATGAGCAGCTGTAGGTGTCGCCATTCACATTGCACACACCACCATTGTTACACGGGTTGGAATTGCATGGGCCTTTTTGAGAGAAAAACACATACATTTAATCATCTTAAAATAAGCAAGACTTTATCATCTAAAAAGTATTCTCAAATTGGAAAATGCATCATATCAATTATCAATAAACTTTAATAAAGCATATCACTATTATTACATATCATTACAGGCACTTTGAAAAAAAAAATCATACTAGAAGGAGAACATGGATAGACAAATATTACTTTTGGTTACTTTTACATTAACCTTATTGTATTTTTCTAATTATATAATATCCTACACTCCAATTTGAAAGGAAAAAGCATAAAAAGTTATAGATTCTTGATAAAAACAATTCAATTGCTTACCTGTACTTAATTTCATACCAGTAATGGCCAGATTAAATTTCTAGCTTTTTCTTTGGATCTTTAGCTCTTATTGTTGTGAAATATTTCTAGTATTTACCTGTGCTAGGGTACCAACATCTGACTTGTAATCTTGCACTTTGACCTTTTGTTCTGGCCTTACCTGAAATTGAATTGTAAAGACATACCTGTAGTTGGATTTCCAGTCGATTCTTGTTGGTTTTCTTCCAATAGTTTCAGTTTATTTTCCACCTGTTTGTTGACCTCTATCTGCAGGGCCAATTCTCTCTTCATCTCATCTCTCTGCAGGGCCAATTCTTTCTCCATCACTTTGCTCACATTTTTCTGCAGGGCCAATTCTTTCTCCACACCTCTGACAACATCCTTTTGTAGGACCACTTCTCTCTTCATCATTGCCATATCTTTCAATATGTCAACCATACAGTCACTCTGACATCCCTCAGTGTAGAATTTGTGCATTATTGTGGGTTGAGCTCTGACTTCATGTGGACTATCATTGAGAAAGCACCCAAGTAGAACCAAATACATCAGAAACAAATTAAATCCCTCCATGGTCTGTAAAAGAAAAACATATTAAGATGATTTCATAATCCCTTGATAAAGTATCAAATGTATTCTAAACTTCAGAGTACACACTTTTAGTGACCTTTATTTCTTATCAGTGTTTCAATGGATTTAACCACACATATCACATATATACATATATATACACTATGAGTATAAGATAGAACCAATTAGTACAGTTTTAGTCTTAGATTTAATGTATGCAACCATTATATCAAGCATAATTATATGACAGTTTTTGCTTCCAAAATCAACCCCTATATTTCTGAATTTAAGGGAAGTACATATTATTATAGTACAATGATATCAAAACTATCCTACAACTTCAATGCATTTTACAGAGAAAAAAACCCCTAGCAAATATAAAAATCAGATAAAGAACTCTGAAGAATTACAAAACTATGCTTGTACATAAATAACTTGGACTTACATTACTCATAAATATTTGTACCAGAAGAAAGCTCCACCCAATATACTATTTTAGGGTAAATTCAAGGTCAAGGATCAAAATAAAAATAGCTTTTTTCAACCTTTAACTATATAATTGCACACTCTAAAATGCATGTAAAGAGGAATTTATAATCATTTGGAGGAATAAAGCTTTGTTAATAATGCAACTTATCTTAAGAAAATCATCTCATTTATCAACATAACTATTTTTAACATTTTACTGAGAACTGTGATGGGTGTATGCTCATAAGTCATGTTATGACTTCCTGTTACAATCATAGTTACAGAGCTACCTCCATTCAACTTGTATAGTGTTGGATTTATGTTTGGCCTATACATCTATCTGTGATGAAACCTATTTGAAAGCATATTATGAATGTCACCTTTAAATTATGACTATGTCCCAAACATGTAGACATGTCAGAACTGTGTTTAATGTTTTGACAATATGGAAACTATGTTCTATATATTTGCAAACTCATCTTTATCAAAATCAACCCTCTTAAGCAAATATCACAGAAAAAAAATTAGGGATGTTAGATACTGGGGGGTGAATATAAAATATCTAGGCCAAGATATGCATTGTGATAAATTCAATCTTGGGCAAGTCTGTTTTCAATATTTTGTTGTCTTGTGTGATATGATTATTTTAAAATCCTTTGTCTATCTCATTGTTTATTAGGATGCTAACATGTCAATTCAACTTACAGGAACTATTACCTGAACTAATTTAGATAATGAATTACAGGCACATTGAATATCTTCCTGTTTGGGGACAATACCTTTTCTAATGAAATTTGCTAAAATTTGATAAGATATTGCTGAATCCAATATATCATCATAATTACAAAATTTAGTTTTTGGAAAGTTTTGAAAGAATCTGAAAGTGTAACTGATAGTAGTCTATTGAAATGCGAATTACCATGTACCTTTAAAATCTTCCTATTTGGAGACAAAACCTTTACTACTGAAATTTGCTAGAATACAAATGCCTTTTTGATATGATATGACTGAATCGAATATACGATAAATGTCAATTTAGGCAAAAGGACGTTTCGAATGAATTTTAAACTGTACCTGCAAGTATTCTATTTAAAAGCACATTTCCATGAAATTTGAAAATCTTCCTGTTTTGGGTCACTACCTATGACTGCATGGAATATACAATAAAATCAATTTAGACTACAGGAAGTTTCCAATGAATTTGAAACTGTACCTGAAAATATTCTATTCAAAACGAATTTCCATGAAATTTGAAAATGTTCCTGTTTGGAGACCATACCTGTCCTAATGAAATTTCCTGGAACATATATGCCCATTTGACATGATATGATATGGCTAAAACCAATATATCATAAATAATTTAGTCTACAGGAAACGGTTTTGATGTATACTATGGATATTACTCTGAGTATTGAAGGAGTCATAGCATTTACTAGCACTTTTCAAACAATGTTCTTTATGTATCTATAATCTTTATTTGTTAGGTCACATAATATTACAATTTTGTAATTTTTGATATAAACTATGGTTCACTTTTTTATCTGTGTAAAATTTCACATTTTGAGGGGTCTTTGCATATGGCAATTAAGACAATGGAGGTGTCAACACTTTGACTTTGACTTTGACACATACTCTTTACACATACTCTTCTTAGTACTACTCCTGCTCATATAGCATTTAGTTTGTGTATTCTATATTCATAAAGTTTTTGTTATCTATGTTTATAAATTATTATGTATTCCAAAGCTTATTTTTCTGTATATATTCTGTAACTGTTTACTATTTGTCATATCAGTGATCCAGATCTCGCAATGAGGATCGAAAGCTTTGATAATAAATCTTTCATATAAAAGTGGATCAAAAAAGTTTAGTTAATTTACATTATGATAAACCATAATGATACCTCAAACAGATTGATGAAAAGTTCAAAGTATGCCTTACAAATGCAAAGAGAGTAACCTGTGGTGGATTAGTATCCAATCCAGGGAGAAGAGAGCTCTAAATTGCTTAATTATGCAACAAAAACATGGGATAAGTAACTAAATGGCATGATTAATGCTTTCATTTTTAGATTTGTGAGAAACATTTAACATACAAAGATGATTAATCAGGAAATAATCAACAAATAACTTTCCAATTTGAATTTATGAAATCATAGAAAGATATCTTTAAAATTCCAGGAACTAATATGTGCTCTGGCCTGAACTTTTACCTTACATTTACAAGCATTATTGTAGTACAATATGGGCATTTTAACTAAATACAGAATGATAAATTGGTTTCCTTATAAACTGTCTCCTACATTAGTGAATTTAAGAACAATGATATCAAAACTATCCTATAACTTCAATGAATTTTACAGAGAAAAATAAACCTAGCAAATATTAAAATCAGATAAAGAACTCTGAAGAATTGCAAAATTATGCTTGTACACAAATAACTTAGAATTGCATTACTCATAAATATTTGTATCAGAAGAAAGCTCCACCCAATATACTATTTTAGGGTTCATTCAAGGTCAAGGATCAAAATATAAATAGCTTTTTCAACCTTTAACTATACAATTGCACACTCTAAAATGCATGTAAGAGGAATGTATACTCAGTTGGAGGAATAAAGCCTTGATAATAATGTAACTAGACGTAATCTGCAACTCTTTTAAGAAAATGGTCTGATTTATCAACATAATTATTTTTAACATTTTACTGAGAACTGTGATGAGTGTATGCCCATAAGTCATGTCTTGACTTCCTGTCACAATCATTGTTACAGAGCTACTACCAATCATGACTATGTCCCAAACATGTTGACATGAACCGTGTATAATGTTTTGACAATTAAAAGCATGTTCATTATATTTACAAACTTATCTCTATCAAAATAAACCCTCCTAAGCAACTATTACAACATAAAATATTAGGTATGTTAATCATTTAGGGGTGAATATAAAAATCTAGCCCAAGTTAGGCATTGTAATAAATTCAAGATAGGCCAAGATAGGCATTGTCATACATTCAAGATAGGCCAATCTGTTTTCAATATTGTGTGCGTCTTATTGTGTTGTCATGTGATAGGATTATTTTTAAATCCATTGTCTTTCTCATTGTAAAGTGGCCTACATGAACTTTTAACTGAAGTTATTAATAGATATGACTTGCAATGCATAGTGAAATCCTTCCTGTTTGGGGACTATTCATTTTCTACTGAAATTTGCTAGAATTTTATATGATATTGATGAATCCAATATCATTATATCCATTTAGCTTTTGGCACATTTTGAAAGAATCTGAAAGTGTAACTGTGAGTATTGTACATTGACATCTTCCTATTTGGAGACAAAACCTTTACTATTGAAATTTGCTAGAATATAAACGCCTATTTAATATGATATGACTGAATCGAATATACAATAAAATTAATATCAATTTAGACTACAGGAAATTTCGAATGAATTTGAAACTGTACCTGAAAGTATTCTATTTATAAACGAATTACCATGTAAATGGAACATCTTCCTGTTTGGGGACAATCACTTTTCTACTGAAACCATTATGCCATAATTTAGTCTACAGGAAAATGTAATTGAAGGCATGTACATTTAAAATCTTGCTGTTTGAGAACAATCCCTCACTGAAAAACTATATAAATTAAACACCAATTTGATGTGATATGGGCTAAACCAAATGGTCCATTGGTATTAAACATGAATACAAAATGAAATGGATTCAACATAAATCAGTTTAGAAACTGTTGTCAAAGATGTTTTTCTATTCCCTCTTCATGTTGCTCAAGCTGACTTCAATATTTCTTTTAAAACAAATAAGAAGATGGCAGATATGTATATAATTTTGCATGACACCTTTTTAAAAATGATAGAAAGTGTTTATCTGAAATGATTAAAAATTGAAAGATTTGCTCTTTCTATTGTTTTTGTATAACTAAATTAAACCACCCCTCCCTAGAATAATGGATAGCATTGGGCAGGTGCAAACAATTCATTTTGTCTAGGGAAAAGATAAATGTGTATAAACACGACAAAGGAATACTTATATCAAACTTTGATTAATAACAACAGATAGGTACAAATCCCTAACATGATTCATTGATTAATAACATGTCAATCTAATTTCTAAAGGCTGCCACACCCAAAACATATATATGCTTCTAACTTCCTGTTGAATGTTAAAATTTGCTAACATAGGTCTAAACTTTTGAATTACTAAAATCAATAAACCATAATGATACCTAAAACAGATTGAAGAAAATCCTCAAAACTATTCAGACAACTTTATCTGTCATTGATCTAAACCATGTTTATCTTCTTTCTAAGTGAATCTGTTATTGATCCAAAACATGTTTACATTCTTTCTTACGGAATCTGTTATTGATCTAAAACATGTTTATCTTCTTTCTAACTGAATCTGTTATTGATCTTAAACATGTTTATCTTCTTTCTAACTGAATCTGTTATTGATCTAAAACATGTTTATCTTCTTTCTAACTGAACCTTTTACTGATCTAAAACATGTTTTTTCATCATTCTAACTGAATCTGCTTTTGATCTAAAACATGTTTATCTTCTTTCTAACTGAACCTGTTACTGATCTAAAACATGTTTTTTCATCATTCTAACTGAATCTGCTTTTGATCTTAAACATTCTAATCTTCTTTCTAACTATTAAAATTTCGAAAACAAAGAAAATTTGTGAATGAACTCACAGAAATTGAGTAACTTTTGTCTTACCTTAAATATCAATGAACCATAATGATACCTCAAACTTTTAAAAATACACCTCAAAAATATTCCAAGACTACTGAATCATTTATTCATCTAAAACAATTCAATCCTCTTACTAACTATTTGGAAAACATTTTGCATGACCTCACAAAAATTAAGTAACTTTTTCTTACCTTTGATATCAATGTTTGTTAGGAATTGGTTGATTTGTTTACAATCTTGTAGATTTGAATTGTACTTGTTGATTTGTCTAGTATCTTATGGATTCGCCAGGCGTATTGCATACGAGCACAGTCGAAGTGAACAGAATTGGTAAACCTGTCCGTATTTATACTGTATCAAACACACTTTCTTGTGAAAAGGTCATAACCTTTGCCGACTTTTCCACCAATGACGTTTGGTTACATGGCTTAATATCAGTACGATTTCCTTATAAGGACCGATGGACACTAACCAACTCTAATGGACATACTTAATTTAGAATTCAATACTAGGAATTCGAATCAGTGTTGTCAATGCACCAGACAATGAGTCAAAATAAGTTGGGGGGGGGGGGGGGGTGATGGTCTTATTGCCTTTGTTGACATGCACAAGCTTATGTTCAAATAACCATTTTCTAATAATATTATAATAATGACATAAAAGTGTATATTTTTAGCTTTAGGACATCCTTAGCTACAGTTTGGTATCACTTAATGTTCTCTGCACTTGATTAAATATATAAAAAACCCGAAAAAGTCATATGTTTGTATTGAAATGGGATATAACAATTCAGAGACACGATATTAAAGTTAAAAACATGCTCTAAAAGATGATGTATAATTATGCTAATTCATAATAAAAAATGCGATTAGACCCTCATCCCCATTAATAGGAGCCCGGTGTAACTTAAACAAAATGCAGTCTTTCAACGTTTCTGACTTGTCTCAAAGTCTTGATCAAACTAATTATATTAATAATTTCATAACTAACAGCCTATACTAGCGGTTTTCAAACAGTGGCATTTGCGTACAAGGCTTTACATGTGAATAATGGGTGGCACATAACTTTTGATTTATTGGTGCTTGAATATTGAAATAAAAACCATTTTGCCTATCTTTCTATCAGATAAAGTTAACTTTGCAATTGTTATGTGTGTATAATAAAATCACTTGTGATACCTAATAACAACAGATAGGCACACATCCCTAACATGATTGGTTAATTAATAACATGTGAATCTAAAGGCTGCCAAACCCAAAACAAGAATAAGTTTCTAACTTTCTGTTGTTGAATGTTTATTTAAGTTAAGTCATGTGTTGCATTGTGTGATATAACTATTTTAAAATTCTTTGACTTTCTCATTGTATATCAGAATGCTAACATATAATTCTAGCCTACAAGGACCGTTTACAGAACATACTGAGATATGAATCCTAAATCACAATGAAAACCTTCCTGTTTAGAGACAATCACTTTTGCATATCCAATACACCATGAATATCAATATAGACTACAGGAAGTTTTGAATGAATTTGAAACTGTAACGTACTGAAAGTCTCTATCCAAACACGAATTACAATGTTAATTGAAAATCTTTCTGGTTGGGGACCAAACCTTTTCCACTGAAATTTGCTATAATATAAACTTAAATTTAAAATGATATGGCTGAATCTAATGATATCAAATAAGCCTACAAGTTTTGTGCCTAAAGGTATAATAACCTTTCTATTCAAAAACGATTTACAATGTAAATTAAAAATTTGTTCTTTTCTACTGAAATTTGATAGAATATGAACGCATATTAATATAAAATGGCTGAATTCAATATACGATAAATATCAGTTTAGTCTACAGGAAGTTAAGAATGAATCTGAAACAGTAATTATTGAAGGCATGAAAATTGAAAATTCTTGCTATTTGAAAACAATGCCAAATGCTAAAAATGTATATTATATTGAAGCAAAATTCAAATGAAATGGCTGAATACAAACTGTTCATTTGAATAGAACATTAATAGAAAATAAAATGATTCATCAAAGCCAATTATCAATAAAGAAACTGCTGTCGAAAGAAATTGCCTATTTCTTTATAAATTATATTCATGCCTAATTTATAATTCCATTTGAAACAACTAAGATGGCGTGACAATAATTATGTTCTAAGAAAGATATTTCAGGAATGATGACAACATGGTAATATTGTCAATTTGATATGAATTGAAAATTAGCTAATTTCTCTTTCTGTTTCTTTTTTTGGAGAACAGTTTTGAGAGATATTCAACCCACGAATCGTAGTATTTACACCATATTTCACCCGTTTTCTTTGTATCCGAGTATAATGTTTTTGAGGTACAAGCATTTTTATTTGCCTGAGGAATAATATTCTGGTAACAAACATCGATTAAAAACAACTGATATATACACATCTATAACATAACACAGGCCTTGAAATCTAGAAAGAGCCTTGGTGCAACAAGTTGCACCAAGGATTTTGGTTCCTTGGTGAAATCGCACCAAGGATTTTCTTTTACACAATAAAGTGACAAAATAGGGTGCTTATTCTGAATCAATGCAGCTAACAGTTCCTATAGACACAATAACAAATTTAATCAATGATTAGAATAACAGAAATTTGAGTTTTGAAAAAAAAAAAAAGATGCCATTACATGCACTGTAAAACCAAGTGTTTAGAATCTAAATGGCTTATTTGTCTCAAATCGGTGACGTGTTTAGCCTGTGACATGCTTAGAAAGTGTTCAGATTTAATGTGCTTAGGTTACAAGTGTTGAGCACATTATGTGTTTAGAATGTAACTGTTTAAATCGGGCAAGTGTTTAGCACATTATGTGTATACATAGTCCTAAAATCAGTACTAGAAATGTATATTTCTCTCATAATTATATTGTTTGAGTTCTATTGCAATATCCATTATTTGGGAATATGTCCCCTTGCTGTTCCTACACCTATCATTCCCCCTACTTAGCTTCATTTGCATTCTTCTAAATTAAACTAACTAATTTGCAAGGAAGATTTGGCATGTTAAACTCCCATAGAGATTTGTAATCTCATGTTTTTGTTAATTTGTATCTAATCAACGCGGGATTAGAAATATAGAGGAGCTAAGGGTAGGACTTGAGCAACATCTAATAAAGTTTATTTCAAAAAAGATATTATTTTAGATATCTTTAGTGGTCAAAAAACCTTAGCTATAAAATAGACAGACATAAATACTATAATAACCTTCCTGTACTGAACAATACTGAAATATAAATTTAGATAGCAATGTCATTTCAACATGGATAAATCCATTTCGTGGAAAATATTAATTTAGACTACAGGAAGTTTTGAATGGATGGGAAACTGAAAGTCTTCTATCTAAACCTAAATTACAATGTAAATTGAAAATCTTTCTGTTTGGGAATAATACTTTTAATACTGAAATCTAACATAAAAGCCACTTTGCTATGAAATGGCCAAATCGTCCTATTATAGTAAACATGAATAAAAGGTAGTTATGTATATATATCAAAAGAATTTTGTGAACGCCTTTTCAAAAATGAAATATACGATATTGTTAATTTGATATAATTTTTTTTAAATTAGTAAATTTCTCTTTCATTTTTCTTCTAGTACAATGTTGTAGAATTTCCCATTTCCCCCTCACCCTAAAATATATACATATCAATATTTCCCAGTGTTCTTGATATTGGAGAATATTTTTTTTAAATAATTCATTTCGCCTGGGATCAAACGTGAAATGTAAAATTACAATGCTTTTATTAGTAACTATTTTTCGGTTTAAAAAAATAAATGGCATTGTTTAACTTTTAACTATCAAATTACACATACTAACCTGAAGAAATAAAGCCTTGAAGATAATATAACTAGACCCAAATCTGCAACTCTGTTGAGAAAATTGTCTGATTTATCAAGATATTTTGAAAATGTTATTAAGAAATGTTGACGAGTGCATGCTCATGTCTACAATGATATTTCCTGTTACAATATTTATTAAAGAGATTCAACCATTTGATTTGTGAAGGGTTGAATTTATGTCTGACCCAGACATCTATTTGTGATGAGTTTTTACTCAACACTTATTATGAAATAAATGTATCCTATAAAATATTACCTTATCAGAAACAGTAAGAAATGTGTTTAAATGTTTTGAGAATTACAAACATGATCCCAATATTAACATATCAAAAGGAATTAAGATAAGAAGTTTTCAAGAGTGAAAGAAAAAAACTAAGGATGCCAATTCCTGAAAGGGGGCGAGGGGGGGGGGGGCATAGAAAGATTGATTTTCTGTTTATTGTTTCCTCAAATAGAATGTTCAGCCTAAACTAAAGTTATGAATATTTCTAAATCCATTGTCTTTCTCAATGCTTTTCTAAATGTGAAAATATTGATTTATCTCACATGAACTTTAAACCGAAATTCTGAATATTCTAGTTTTATATGAATTACAATGTACATGTACATTGAAAACCTTCCTGTTTGGGGTCAATACCTTTTCTTTGCTGCGTTTTGCTAGAATACAAACGCCTTTTTGTTATGATACGATTAACACCAATATACCATATATTTACTGAGTAACCCAGCTACTAGTGGGGCAGGAACAGGACAAAATATAGTAGAATTGTGCATTTTTATATAGAGGTATCAAACTTTCCACTTTATTAGTTCATAGTTTCAAGTTCATTTCAGGAGGTGGAGCCACAGAAATGTCTTTATATCTGAGCAGATATGAGACAAAGCAGGTTCAATCAAGTGTTTATTTATATAATTCACATTAAATATTGTAAAAATAATGTAAAAAAAAAATAATTCAACATATTGTTTGTATCAAAAAGCTTCAAATACACTTTATTTTTGTTCAACCCAGTTCTTTCTTCCCATTTGTCATATATCCAAGGATTT
>JAVSBT010222641.1:0-13143 GCA_033118115.1 Pharyngocirrus eroticus | reverse complement strand
ATGATTTTCTAAAGCCCCAAACTATCACATTGATTTCATTTGTCATACTGAGAGAATGTTGACTTTTCACTTCAGCCAATTCCTTAAAGGAACTGTAAACACTCAGCCAATTTTTACCATTAAAAAAAAAGAAAAACGTGATAAAAGAGAAGAAATATTGTTTAAAACCATTCAAGGACAATGATAGGTTATACTTTTTTCCGTGTATTTTATTTTTATTGAACAAGGAAAATGCTTATGATGGATCTAGTAGCATGGGACATCTTTATTTATAGAAAAAACTTTTTTCCAAGAAGTGAACAGCAGAAGATTATTGATTTCTTTCTCAGTTAAAATTCAAAGAATGTTTTGTAGATTTCATGGTCTAAGTGACACCATTTTCTTGTAGATGAACTACAAACATGATAATCTCTAAAAGTATTAAATAACTAAG
This sequence comes from Pharyngocirrus eroticus, assembly GCA_033118115.1. NCBI lineage: Eukaryota > Metazoa > Annelida > Polychaeta > Saccocirridae > Pharyngocirrus > Pharyngocirrus eroticus. The sequence goes on along the minus strand of JAVSBT010222641.1, from coordinate 12,710 downwards.
TAGCTTTCATGTACAGAGCTTCTGTACTTGAATCCAGGTCTGGACAGATCTTGGAATATAGATGTTAGCAATTTAGCAATTTCTGTTGTTGCGAGGTTTAAAAATGTTTTGTTCTTTAAGAATTTAGCCGAGATAAGGCTGGAGAACTTGCAGGCTCAGTGTACCACAATGTACATTAATAAATATTTATCCTTAGAATAGGAATCAAAGCTTTTTTCCAAATTGATAGTTTCTTCCATATGTGTTCTAAATGATAAAAAAATAGTGTTTGTAGAGAAGAGAAAAAAACAAATTGAGCTTACTTGGGTAAGATGTTGGCATGAAAAACATGAATATTGTGATAAAAGGGTGGTATCTTGTTGGAGATGTTGTAATCAGGCCTCTGTAGTCTGGAAACATGTGTAAAAATGACAGATGGGATGATTATAGGAGCTTGGAACTATTGAGGAATTACTTGGGTATAGGGCAGCTTTGGTGAACCTAAACAAATTTCAGAAACTAGTTTGTAAATCCACTAACTGCAGAGGTGATGAAATGGCTTCACTAGTGAGTAATTTCATTTGCAGTTTTAGATTGTGATTGAACTTCTATATTAAAAGGTTGATGGGGAAATCCATGGCTATGTTGTCTTATTGGACATTAGGAGACGGAAATAAAAACACAGGCTTTGCCAAAACTTAATTTGACTTAATCTACACTGATTGGGTTGCACATTTTGTAGATATTAGAGAGGTTTTATCTATGGGGCATTTTGTTTAAGAATTAGCCATGTAAGAAAAAAAGGCCAAGAGAGAAAAATTATGTTTTACAAGAAATAATGAGAAAGTCTTCTGGAATAACTAGCATGAAATTACATTTCCATACATGTATATCATAGAATTCTAATCTTATTAGATGCTTTGATTAGCGAGTCCGATTGCTTCTTGGGGTGGAATTAATCTGATTTTAAAACACAGAAAAAATTGTATATCCAATAAAAAATATCTAGCATCTTGGCACAAAAATAAATATTTACAATGTAAAAAGAACGTGATTTCTGTCATGTGTGATTCTTACTAACATTCTAGGTCTGAAAAGGAGAGTTGTTATTGCACCAATGAAGAAATGTCCTGAAGGGGTGTTGATAGCTTCTAAAGGTGTGGTGTTCTATTGGTTGCTACTAGTATTCATAAGATGAAAACATTTTGGTACTCCAGTCAAACCTATCCTTTTGATTGGGCACCATTAGGATACCTGAAAGGGATTTTGGATGCTTCTAATTATTGGTAGAATTTCTTATAAAATTACCCAATTGTATATCTTCTTTGAAATTTGAGGATCCAAATTCATTTTTTTTTAAAATGAGTGACTGACGTCATAATAATGTTGCACTTTTAGGATAAAACCCTGACTGCTCCTGCCCATGTATACTTTGGCATGATTTTACTATAACGTGCTGAAATGCTGAAACCACATACAAAAAAATGAATTTCTTCACTGATTGGTATATCAAGACCTGGTCTATGTTCCTGTTATTTTTGGTCCAACTGGAATTACATTTTTACATGAAATGTATGTCCTGACACCTGTGAATTTGGACGACTGGAGTCCATCAGAAGAGCAAAGCACATGATTAGAGATGAAAAGTCTGTCAGCCCAATCAACAGACAGAGTGTTTGAAATGTTAAAAGTAGGACTTAGTAGCACATCAAGTTTTTTTGTCTAAAAACAAAATGGTTTATTTCGTAACAGATGCTACAAGTCAGGCCTACACATTTGGAACATTGCTTTAGTTTTGGTTGGCTTAAAACTGTATCTTCTTATGAATGTGAAGATTTTACATTACAGAATTTAGAATGTGTAATGAACATCTGAGAAAACCCTGAACTATAAGCAGTATTGTATTATGATTATATGAATTTATGGTTATGTGTGTTTTCTAAGCACTCCAAATGAATCATGGTGTTTTGATTGCACACTAAAGTATTTCAATGATATTACATCATTTACACTGGTTGGAGATTTACTCAGTGAATACTTGCATGTTGATTAGTTAGAAAACATATAAAAATGCAGGGACAGTTTTATGCATATTTTGAACCAGCTTGACCTTGTTTTGCTGGGTGTTTAACACAATGTAAACCAATACACTGTGGAGAATAACACATGTTTAAAAACTGCCTAAAAAACATCTGATATTGTGTCCCCTACCAAGTTGTTCATTCAATTGTGTGATTTGCATATTTCTACAATGAAACTTTCATAAATTCTCATGCTGTGACAGAAGTGTGCCATACAGCCGCTTGTCAGAATTGGTCACAGAGGAAAGGCATAAAATATTAAATGGCCTACAACACACTGATTAAGGACGGACACTGGAATGGACCCAATCTGGTTGATAAAAAAGTGATCATAATTGTAATCCTTGTCCAATAATAAATACTCTATAAGCAATTTATTGTGGGGCGCTAGCCGCAGACTACATTTGTATGGGTTGATATATGTTGTAATCAAAACAATCATCTTAACTGACCTTAGTGGAACCTTTTATTTGTAGGCAGTTCATGAGAAATTATCATTCTTGTTATAGTTTACCTTGCAGATAATTGTAAAAGAACAATATTGTCTTCTTTTTTTCCACCTGATTTAAGTCAGGTCAAGTAGAATCCCTGTAATATATGAAGTTGCCCAAGATAATAAATCTAGCTCTCAAAGAAAGGTTCCCCATTACAGTCAAGCCTGTCTTATCTTGTCCCACTGTACATTAGTAAGTGATATAAATCATAGACATGTATTTGTGTTGATCTCCAGAGATTTGACAAGAGTGGATATGGGCACCACAAATTAAACCATTAAATTACTCTAAGTGTTTCTTGGAGAGGCCTTGGAGTGTCCCTCTACTAAAGAAGACCAAACAGATATGTAATATGGAATGAAAGATTTCTTATCTTGCTAATAAAGTACCATCAATTATATTTCCTCTTTGTAAGTTGATTCTTCAAACGATAGAAAACCAAAGAGACACTTTGGTGAAACAGCAATAATTTGGCCTTTCTTATATTGATCTGATTCAGAAATGTTATAAATGAAGAAACTTATTTTGATTCCTAGATTTCTAAGATATTTTTCTGCAATATGTAGGGTTATTATAAACTGTTTGAAAAGTTGCTCTTCATTGCTACAACAGCCTTGCTCAACTACCTTAATGACATGTATTACGAATAATGTTTCTTAACATGGACCTTGGAACCAAAAGAATATCTTTGCTAACATTTTGTAATTGTTTGAAGCTTGATATTTCATTCATATAGTTTCATAGAATCTGTAAACACATATTAATATATTTCACCTAATGAATTTGGAAATATGATAGATATCATCAATTGTCTAACCTAATTGTGCCTGCCATGTTTAATTTGTTACTAACTGACTTTGATTGTTTTACTTAAACACTTTTGAACTTTGTATGTGACAGAACTTAGTTTACATATTATGTGTAACATTGTACATGTAGGTCTTCTTATGAAATTGTTTGTAGCCAATGACCCTCAAATAATGAGAGACAATGAGGTGTTTTTACAGTTATTTATTACACATAATCACTAACCAATCACTTAAAATCTAATTTGACATTTATTTTAGAGTTGATTTATTCACTAATTGTCTTACTATGAGGGTCTAAGATAATCATGACATGCAAAGTATAAGTGCCCAAGAAGATGGGGGCAATTATAGTGTTAATTGAAATGACATATTAAAGGAACTTATGGTTTTATTTACATGTGTATAGAGTATTGCTAGACATATTTCATTTTTTTGCTTGTACATGTATATTGGCAACCATTTATATTTGCGAGGAGTCAAATCTCAGTTATTTTGAAAGGACCTTACTCCCCTACTTTGAATAGATAAATAAGAAGTATTTATTTTATATCAGCTTTGATTTACTCACAAGAAATTTATATTAGACTTTGATTGTAAAAGTGTACCTCGGCTGTCGGCAACTAAGTCATTAAATGTTGTGATAACTTGCTGACAATAGAACATGTTCATAATGGAAAAGCTATGTATATTTTTCATGTATATCAAAGTATGGATATGAAGTATACTGTTTGTAAATATTTACTGAAAGGTCAAGGCCTTTCTAGTTGATTTGACATTAGAGAGTGGAAAAAAACCTTGTGAGACTGTGTCATGGATTAGCATAAATCAAGAAGTTCACTTTTGTGACTTTGCCAAAGAATTAAACAGTTGTATGTGAAAAACAAAAGATGAATTATAGAACATGTCCTCTTCTGGAGTGACCACAATTGTTTGATCGTATTTCACAAGTCAATTGGAAAATTGAAGTTGAGTTGTAAAAAACAAACACAGCTATATGGAAGGCTGGAGTTCAGCAAAGAATAGCAGTGTTGTTGGATTATCTGAAGGGATACATTATATACAGAAAAAGATTCTAGAAAAGGAGGATTTATTGCTGTTGAATTAAGGAATATTTGATAGAAAAAATAGCCATTTGAATATTCATTTTGTGGATATTTGAAGTGTTTTGTGGGTACATATTGATATTGTTTGAAAGTTTGAAAGAAGTATGGACCAGTTTGTATTGGCTTTTACAAAGATACATGCATTTTACATTATATGCAAAGAAGTTTTATTGGAAGTGAACAGTGACTATATATTTTTTTATCAATTTCTGTATTTGTAGGAAAATCTGCAGACATTGCAAGTGTCCAAAAGAGGCGCATGATATCGGATCAATGGACGGAGAAAGAAGTGTCAACAAATTGCTTCATGATTTACAAAGACGAAATTCAACATCTGACGATGACAGTGGGTGTGCCTTGGAGGAATATACATGGGTACCACCAGGACTAAAGCCAGAACAGGTAAAAAAACATTGACATATTTTTACATAAGTTAGTGTTTGGTAGAGGAAAGGGAGGTATCCAAATATCCTTCTAAACATTTTGATATATGTTTTCCATCAAAGTAGGGAGAAAATCATTTGCAAATGATAATCCATTTTGGTCAATTGCCATGGTCTAGTGGTGCATTATGGTGCAGGGGTTTAATACTGGACTTTTACAAAGGGGAAGTATAATATGGATTCCCTTTCTATAATGTTTTGTACACATTTTACAATAAGAAAGATTTTTTTTCATGTAACTAAGAATATATGTTTTAAAAATAATAAATATGCTTTACTTCCCGCATTATTGAATTGGCACAACAAAATAGTATAGAGGAAATTCTGTTCTAATACCACATGGCGTTTTCTATGGCAGAATGGTTCATGGTAGAGATTGTAGCTTGGGAAGTTCTGTTTGTTAACAAGTTGGGTTGAAAGAAGTCTGTAGAATGATGTATGGCTATAAAAATAACGTGCTCTCCTCCTCTCATGATCTTATAAACTTTACTCTGAGGAGTTCTTGATCTGTAGTATGTATGTGAAATTTAGATAAATAGGTAGAATAGAATTGAGGAAACATGTTATTTGGAACCTTCTGTCAAGGTTTTGATGTCGGTTTGTTAGGAAATTACCTTCTCAATATTTTTATTGTTTGTTTTCTTTAAATTGATACATGCTTCAGTTTTTTTTATATAGGAGGGATTAAGTGTGTTATTTAAATTGATTAAGTAAGTTGACACAGTATTACACCCTGAACAATGTAAAATAGTAAGATTCTTTAATCGTTTTCAGATTTCTTATAGTATATACTTTCATGATTGAACTATGCAATAAACACTATTGTAGTATTTTTTGAAAATGTCAGTGTCAATGTTGAAATTTGAAAAGTCCTTTTAAAAAAATCAAATCAGCTAAATGCAACCAGGAAAATTGCATCATATTGGCAATCAAATGAATAACCAATATTCTTTATTTTAATAAAGTATGTAGTGGTCAGAGTTATGATAAATATACAAATATTTTGGTTTGATTGACCTGAAGTGCAATAGCTTATTAGTTTGAGTGTAGGGTGTACTAATAATCTATTTCTTGTAATAAGTTACATAAATTATTAATTATAAACTTTAGTATAAAGGAGTAGAATATCATTACTATTAATCTAGGTATAGATTCTGGGGTGATTTGTCAGCAACCACAAAATAACGACAAAATAGAATGATAAAGTATAACTATCAGTAGTGCTGCTATTTTCAGTGAATTTTTGATGTCTCCAACTAAAGAGGTTTATATTGTTAAAATGTATATGTTTGCTGTTGGTGTAAATGATTTGTTCCCCCCCTTAATCTGTCCCTCAGAATGTCGACAGTTTAACAAAGTTTTTTTGAGCTGTGTGAATTGCTGTCCCTGTGAAAGAGGTAATCAACCCCTGTATTGGTTAGATGGTTGGTAGTATAGAGATGCATCACTGTTTTTTGGTGGAAAAACAAAAAGACTGTTTTTATTTTCATGATGATATTCATTCTGCAGAGCTGTGTATATCTATAATCTAGGTTGTCAATTTAATGAAGTTTGTTTTATATTGCATGGTGGCGCATACTAATATCTTCCTCTGGGAAAGTTCTCCTGCCCCATCAGAGACAGTGAGGAAATAGTTTAACTCTTATGGAATTGATGTACTCACAACACTATCCTGTTTAGTGAAATTTATAAAATGTGGCCAAAGTTTGTGAATGATTTAGAATGGTGACTTTGTTACAAATATTATGATTTTTTTTTCGTTGGGACCATTTTATTGTAACATGACTTTTTTATTTTTTTATTTTCTTTGTCAAATAACGTCAATCAAGAGAATTTTTTAATCTTAAATTGCATGCCAAATAGATATCCTTCTTTCTACCATTCATTTCGTTTTCAATTTGAAATAATTATTATATGGTAAATTGTGTAGGCTTAGTTTTTGTCACAACATGAATTGAATCATTAAAAGTAGCATTATATACTATCTATTTTTGACAGGCTGTAAACAAATAGAAACCTATACAATTATGGAAAATAGCGATAAAATTTCTTTCCATTATACTGTTTTACATTTGGGAATATTTTGTTGCTGCCTAGCTGGTAAGATTTCATCGGAAGCATTCCTTTGTGTACCTATAATTTGGCAACAAATGTTTGCTTGATAGTCTCTGTTGGATTCTGGATAATGATGATTTTGTGGAATGTAGAACAGAGTTCCAAAGTAAAGATCTATATTATGAAGGCAGCCCAATCCTGCCCTCTCTTCATTACACGCTACGATTTTATCAAGACTTGCGGTTTCTTGTTCCAAGAATCCTGCCAGTGGAGCATGGGATCAGCTTGTAATGAGGAATTGCCTTTCATTGGTCAGTTAATCATAATTCTCTAGGAGGAGAAGTTCACATCTTTTTTTCATAACATACTATAGTGTATGGTCTTGATTAGTTTGAAATTTAGTTTGCCTTTTTACAAGATGACAACAGGGCTCCAATATTGGCCCCACATACTAATGGCCTTCTGACTTGTGTTCTTGCCCAAAACGTCCTTGTCTACTTTGCAATTCTCGTTCTATGGGTGCTGTTATCCTTTTTTGTACAATTGTAGGAATTTTTTTTTATTCAAAAGATTTAGGCCATTCATTCCAATGCTTTGATACAGTACATAATTGATATGATTTGTCACATTTTGTTTTGAACTTTGTTCCAATAGTAATTGAATAATTTGCTAAAATGAATGAAATTTTGAATGAGAGGAAAAGTTCTTGTCATACTGATATTCTCTAAAGGGGACATATTTTGAATAGGGACCTGAGACTGCCCCCCTTCTCAAGCTCTCCAACATAGGATGGGTTCTTTTTAGATAGAAATATCAAATATTTTCATGAAAGTTGCACACTTTTCAGTCTTCGATTCTTGATTAGTTTAGTCTTTATCAAATTGCTTATAGTAGGAGTATTGATCCAATTAGGAATCATTCTGACAAATCTTGTTGCACTCCAGGAAAATTTGACCTCTTTCACCCAGCATGTTATACATGCATCTTGATGGGGTAGAAAACATGTTATTGCCTTGTTATCAAGTATTAAATGCTAGAGTTTTGTATTTCACAAATGAAAATGAGGTGCAATACAAAGATAGCAACAGTATTATTTGAGTGCATAGAATTTCCAAGGGAATGGTCATTTCTAGGAACTTTACAAAGTTGACTGAAAAAGATCAGTAATTTGACAACAACAAAAGAATTGAGTTGAAAGAATGGTTATACAACCCCAGCCCTTGACCATTGCAGACAGTAATTGAGTTTAGTGATGAAAACGTCAAAATTGGCCCAAGAATTATCTGTCGATGCAAATGGAGTGCCTAGAATTGTCTGATAAGTGATTGTAACTTCATGAAATTGCAATAGAATTTGACGTACCATGCATTCCAATGCATGCCGCTTTTATAGAAGGCAAAACCAGGGAGGTTTTCTTGTACTTGCAAGAAGTAGTTCATTATTCCTTGAAGAGTTCCAGTTTGTTTTGCTTCAACTGTCTTTCCATAACAAGCTCTATTATGCCTAGAATAGATATGTTTTTAGCCGCTCCCTATGATAGTCAGCATTACGGTGACTATTTATACAAACTCAATTCATGTTTTATGCATAACATCACATTATCAGGAAGTGCAGGGAAGTTTAGCTGAATACTCAAGAATATAACAATTGGACAAAAGTTCAATTTATTTGGAGAAATTCATGACTTAAGTAGAACGTAAATAAGCAATTTCTCAAAGTTTCTTTATATTAGTCTGTAAAAAATGACAGAGAGAAGTATTCCTGAGATGGATAAAAAGTTTTACTTGAGTTATCTGTTATTTGGTAATCAGGGAATAATTTAGTGACTCAAAAATGATTAGCAGTTTTAGGATTTTGCATAGCAGTTTGTATCTCTCCAATGTTAAATTTGGTGAAACTTGCATAGCAGTTGGGCATTTTTGTGTAGCAAACTGCTATGCGAATCAAGGTAAATTATTCCCTGTGGTTCAAACCAAAATAATGCTTTTAAATTAGACTTCCATCTGAGTAACAATTGAATTGTCTGGTGTATTTGAGTACACTTTTTTCAGGAAGCCCACACTTCTTCTCAATCAATATCAACATGACCTGAGTTAGTAAATTTTAGGTTATTTTTTACTCTTGTTCAATACAACTGTTTAAAAGGGAATGAAATATATAGTTTCAGTAACAATACACTTTTTAAATATTTTTAGTCACTTCATTATCAATGTTAACAATGCATTTCTAGGATTTTTTAAAACTAAATTGGTTATCAAGGCTAAGAAGAAATGAAAATTTCAGTACCTGCTCTTTCATGTTGTAAAAGCAGAAACTGAGTGTATCTCGATTCCCCTCAATGCTTATTCAAAGGTATGCATATCCCTCCCTGGATTTTAGGAGTTGCCCTCGGTTAAGTATTTTCTTGAAAAGAATAGCTCTAAGGTCTTTTGCCTTGTATTAGAAGATGTTTATGGAAAGCAAATATTTTTTTATAGTGGAAGTATGAAAATCTTTAGTATATGTTTATGTAATGGTAAAAAGCTTTCTGAAGATCATAGAACTGGCAAAATATATCTCATCTCTGGAAGCTGCCAAAAATCACAACATCTTTTTGAACTGTATATCCCTGCATGGGAAGAGAAACAGAGTTTTGTGATAATGTAAATTCTGATATTTGCTGTAAAAAAAATGTGAAGACAAAAAAGAACCAGTTTTGCACTGATGAAATTTAAAGATGCATCTGAAAACTTTATCTTCATTTCAAGTTTGTATAGTTTAACATTTTATTTTTTCAAAAAGTCAAACACCTTAGAAAAAAGCTGTGATACCTCAAACAACTGTATAAACATTGTTTAAATGGTACTGAGGTAATGAGAAAAAGCCTCCAATGATATCAAGGATAACATCTTCATATTCCTTGCCTGTTTTGTGTTTGCAAACTTGTTGGTGTAAATTATACTTACCCAGATACCTTGCATAGTTTTTGACCAGGTGTGTGGTACCAAGTATTGCTGCTGCGGTTCCTATTTCTATGGTTGTGTTGAAGCCTTATTATAAGCTGAAGGGTTCATATTGAATTCTGTTATGTTTTAATAATGAATGTATATCAGGTACATAAACATAAAACCAAGTCTTGTTGATGAAGAATTACCTAGAAAATACAGTAAATTTTAACACAAGAAGTAAACTAAAAGTTAAACTTATGTCCTAACAAACCTGCTAACATTTGGGGGGACCTCGCAAGCCTTGTTTTGTAGTCAAAGGATGGATAAAGTTTAAGTACTTATCTGTTTCACAATTCACCCTTTGACAGTCTCTTGATATCCCCAAGGTAATATAAGAAAGAGACAAATGAAATTGTAGGGTGGCCATTGACATGTGCACTAAATATCCACAATGAAATCCAAGCAAGGGAAAATTACTGTGTGAAAAGGTCTTCATAGGTTCAGCAGATTTGCCTAGAAAATGGGCATGCAATTGAACACTGCAAGGACAATAGAGGTCTTATATGTCAGTCTTTGCCATTGAACAAATGGGCATGGATTTGAAAAATAACTTTGTAAGACAGTACAAGTGTGGAGGGAGTGAATGGGTGAATATCAATGCTAATTTTAAAAATGACCATATTCAAAAGTAATAAATATTTATGTCAAGAACAGAAAGGAAAATGCTTTCATCATATTTTAGAATCATATAATTTGATCCATGGAAATAAAAGATGCAAAGGAATTTGTACCAGTCTTGACATAAGGGTCTTTATTGAAATCTTGCTAATGTTTGTTGAGAAAATCATGTGATAATTTGGTGGACTCAAAGAATTAACAATAATGGATGACATAAGCCATAAAATCCACATTGGCTGATGAGAACAGTACAGGTGACTAGCAGTTCACTCAAGAAATGGTTGACAAGTAATTAGCAAAGACAAATTTGTATGCTGTCCTTTGCCAACTTGCCCCTATGGGACAGGTTTGTTTGCTGCTTAGAATGTGCAGCTCTGATTAAAGTACATGCATAGTTAAAACCGTCATTAAAAGACTACATGTTCAAGATGTGCAAGGAATTTGATGTTGAGTAGCCAAGTCCAATGCAATGGTGTCATTCCTTCAGGCTGGAAATGGACATTGGTCGGAAAGAATGACTCAGTGCCATCTCCGACAGGACACAAGACATTTTAAGAATTTGGCAGAAGGGTTTACTTGGGGAATTTTGAAAATGAAAACTCATCACAGGGTTATGGGAAAATCAAGGAGGGAATTAGATATTTACAAGTTAGGCAAGAGAAGTATGTAGAATAATTTTATTACAATAGGTTTTTTTTTCTTGAAAAACATCATTGGAATTTAAGTTTTTTTTTTTAAACAAATGCATTCCATTTGGACTTGATCTTAATTTAAAAACAAATGAAACATGTTGAAAAGTTCTGTTTTTCTTTTTATCTGATAAACTAGAAGAAGAAAAAAAGAATGGAGGTAATGAATCATTTTTTAACATATTAGGAGCCACAAGTCCTAGAAATGTCTGTGTAATCCAGGATTTTGAGAAGTTAACATCTGGTTTAGGTACTTAACAAACATGACAACGTCAAAGAATAAATGTCAAATAATACGTAAGGCAAAATTAATTTCTCAAGCATACAAACGTGTTCTTAGGACAGGAAACAATAAAATTGTCATAAGGCAAAGAAGAAAAAAAAAGAATCTCCATGGTAATGAGATAATTAATTGACAGCAATTAATCCCAGCCCTTTATGATTGCTGTTATGTAAAGGGTGATTTCTGAGAACATCACTTTCTCGTTTAAAGACTTTTATGGTTACAGTCATACATTCATATAAGTCTGAGAGATTTTGCCCAGTCACAGATGAGGATATTGGAAAATGTCAAAAATAATTGGAATATGAGATGGGAACACATGATATAGTAGACAATTTTTTATTTTATTTTTAAAATTATCAGTTTCTATGAGAAGTACCCCATATTTGTTCTTAAATTAAGTTTCATTTAAATACAATATGTATGTTCCTTTATTAGAATGAATTGAAAGAGAATGCTAAAATGTCTATGGGTTTATTCTTTTTAACGTTAAAAGTCATGAGGTTTGACAAGTTTTCTAAAAATTGAAGAGAACATTACTCAAAAATAAAATGAATTGCTGTCAAAGTTGATTTATTTCATGTATCACCCATTTACATATGAACAGAAGCTGCTTTGCCATATATCATAAAAACAGGAAATAACTCTTCAATTTTCAAAATTCCATAATCGTCTATGCTTCTACCATTTGCATATTTCTAGGCTTGATGTTGAAATTATCAATATTTTCTCCAATTAGATTTGAGTGATACTTCCACAGCCTAGGGGTTTTGGTCATTTGAAAAAGCTAAAATGGAGAGGATTACAATTGATATTTGACCTTTATGTCATAAAAAATGGATTAATAAACAGTGATGAAAATTCATAATTTATGAGCTGTGATGTCTCCTGAAATAACCACACATAGGAATGAGTCACATTACTTCACATGTTAGACCATGTCAAAAATGTCTCTGAAAGGACAGATATTGTAGCTTTTAAAGCATTTTTTCTTTGTGAAACTTGTGACTTGGGTTTTCTTTTGAGAATGTATGATATTCTTAAAAAATCCTATATATACAAGTGATTTATATATTTCAATGATTTATGTAATTAAATTACCAAATTGTGACAAAATGATAAAACCTCAAATATCTATTGCTCATTATGCTTTTTTTTTTATAATACCC
>JAVSBT010222530.1:0-13145 GCA_033118115.1 Pharyngocirrus eroticus | reverse complement strand
ATAATAAAAAAGTTATTACACTTTTATTGAAAATAGGTATTTTCTTTAAATCTGTTTCCATGGAAACTGCACCTGGTCACACTTTTACAACAAACGGATTCTGAATCTACAGGTTTCAACCTTTCCAACGATGTGTTGAAAGTCCATCTAACTCTCGGGGGCATTAAATTTTTCAGAATCAGTATTTGGCCACTCTACTATAACATGATCTAGATGTAAGAAGAAGAATTAGATTTGAATATGAAACATAATGACATAAAATTGAATGACACAAGTAGGCTACAAAGAAATATTGGCGAGGGTGAGAAATGGTTTTGATCATTTTAAAATATATAAATTAAATAATAAATGACATCTTGATATGGTTCCAAGGCATTTGGAAAACTAAAAATTCCATTATCCCGTTATTCTTTTTTATCTACCTTTGGATATAGAAGTGGTACATATCAACGGAAGATATTCTATTGTGAAGACTGTTCCAGAGGTTTTGAAAAGCAGATGGAATGCGAAACTCATAAGGAATTTTGCATAAGGTAAGGAAGGGTTGATTTATAAAGATATTCTGCTAAAATCCACAAAATTGATTTTAGGCCAGTCTTTCAGATAATTTTGGTATATTCAAATCTAACATTCCCAGTTTTACCTCATCATTATTATCATTCATTATTAAGTGGTATAATTTTCACTTCCCACAGATCAGTATACATGCCAGGCTGAAAATATTCCTCGAATTATATGCGATGTCGTCCAGAGAATCAAGAAAAATGTCTACATATAAAAAAGAAGTATGAGAAGGTCACAAAGGAATTCAATCAGTTTAAGGAAACGTATTGGCAAGAGGTGTGCAAGCAAGTCAGACCCAGCAGTAGCAGTCTTGATAGTGGTAGTGGCCTATCCTTACCAAAAAAGATTAAATACCTAGACAATCCTGGGCTAGTTTGAAAAAGTAAATGATTTTTAGACTGTCAGCACTTTTGTTTAGAAGAGGAGTTGGGAAGTCAATTTTCATTGAAAAAACAGGCTAGCATTATATTTCTTCTGTATATTAATTCCTCATTCACTCACATACTGAAGGGGTTTCCCCAATGTGGGATTCCTCTGACATAATGCAAGTGATGTCACTTTCCAGCATTCACCTTTAAGCTATTCATTCTGAGGTGATCAAAGGTGCATACAATTTTAATTAATGTATGGACACTGTTTTAAAACTAAAAACATTTGTAAAATGTAATTATGAAGTGAACCTTATACACAATAAATAGATTTACACTATTGACTAAAAATACTCAATGATTATTGCTAATTTATCTGTCATAAGACCTGGTCATTTACTCAGCTCTTTATTTTTCAATTATTTCAAAGATAGCTTATATTAGGGATTGGTTGCTCATGTTTTTGGCATCTTGTTTTAATTTTATACATTTGATAATTTTTGTAATCAATCTAACCAGGTTTTTGTACATAAGAAATAGTCATCTTTTTAAAATTCTATACAATTGTTTATAGATTGTGTCAATCTTACCTTGTATTTATATTGTTTTTGTACATAACAAATAAATTATTTCATAAATTATTGAATTAAACATACATATATATGTTCTTACTTTTTTTACTAAAAATTGCCTGTGGTATAATTCCCTTCTTCGCAAAAAGATTACATGGATACCAGCAAATTTTAGCAAAGTAATCTGTGATAGACTAGCATACTGCCCAGGGGGAGTGAACTCTCAGTCACTTTTGCTACAGCAACCATGGTCCTTTCACTCCTTTGCATCAAATTTAAATTTCTCAACAAGGCAGCTTTTAGTCTAGTACTCTGGACATAAAGTCCCATTTCACATAGAGAGTAGCTACAATATTCTACCCATTAGTAATCCTATTTATGAGGTGAACTCTGAATTTTTTGTTCTCATACAATCAGCTCATTTCTTGAAACGCTATACTATGTTACCCTAAAAAATATGTTCAACTTTCTACACATAGAACATCTTCATTTGGAGCTTATTTATAACTTGCCCGAACTCCTGTAGCTTCAAATAAAAAATTATCATTCCTCACTTTTTGTTCTATTTCATTTGGAAAATGTCTAAAATATTTCACCTCACCAATATAAATCCTATTTATAAATGAGATGAACTCTAAATTCTTTGTTCTCATACGATCAGTTCATTTAAGTTAATGAAATGATACGGCCTGTCTATCTCCATCAAATCTCAAATCAAATGAACAATACCATATGACCAATGGAAGGGGAGGACACACTCCAAAGCATTCTTTGTCGACGAAAACTCCAAAACATCCACCTGCTTTCTATTGTAGTATGGTGCGAGGACCAATTTTACACTTGAGTGACTTTGAAAACATGATTGGCAAGCTGGAGAGTACTTTAAAAATTGTCTTAAAAGGTTTATGAATTATATGGTAATTTTTAAAGAAAACTAGAAATTAGAGATATAATGTGAAAAGTACTTGATAAACTTAAATGATCATCTTTATAGGTGTTGGAGATTCTTAATAGACTGTTGAAAATCTCTGTACTCATATCAAAGCCTTCAAGTTGGACTCATAATTTAGAGAACTTTTTTTCCTGATTCTTTTAGTCTGTAGACACCTCTACATGGGTTTTCTGTTTAACTTTTGCTATGATTTCTCACCAAAATACATGCTAATAAACTCATCATATTTATTCATCTACAGTCACTTTATGAGTTTGTATAAAAGTAAGAAATCATAAATCACATTTGAATTGTCTATATCTACAGACAGAAAAAGTCAAAAAATAATAATTGAGCAATGATATCGATAATGCACTGATACTTAATATTACATTGTATAGTGCTTATATTACCAATCATGCTATCATGTCAACTTTGGTAGTTTTTTTTTAATACGATTGGGTAGTTACCAATACTCCTATAGTTTAAACTATAGGAGAATTGGTAACTACCCAATCATAGGCCTATACCACTGATGGGCTTACAACTGAATGTTTTAAATCTGAATGAAAAGAGAGAAAACGCAACCTCTTCCTTATCCCATAACTGGCTACACACAAATGCATACACTTAGGGTTATGCATTATAAACTTAAGAAGACTGTCTTCATAATTTCCGCCATGTTATCTCATATCAAACCAAATCATTTCATTCAATGTTAATTGAGTTTTCATTGAGTGTAATATAACCATGATACTTCCATTAAGTGATACTCTCCCCCAATAAGGAAATTAGATTTCAGAGTCAATCCAATGAAATTGGTTTTCATTTCATATTTCCCAATTTCATTTGGGTGTAGATAGAGCATACAGTTCAAACAAGTGCTGGAAATGGTCACATTCAGTGTATTATATACAGGGAATGAAACGAGCAGATTCTGCTGGAGTCAAAGTGACTTTACGGTAACATTGCCTTAACATATGCCATGGGATTTCTAATAGGAGGAATAACGAGAGCAGGAGTATACGCTCCTGTCTCCTTTCATTCCCTGAGTGTAAGATCTAGAATATATAGGATCGGGAACAGATAGCTATGGGAGTAAGGTGGCTTAGTGACAAAGCCATCGTTTATAGATCAGCAGGTCGAGGGATCTCTCTCTCTCTTTCATCCATGTTTGAACCATTGCAAAAGGTACTCAGTCCCAAAATTCCTTCTTACATTTGACTGTTCCTACTGTTCTACCATATGGACAATCTTACTTCTTTCATTATCTTTATAAATACTGAATAATTATGTTCATCATCATATCACAAACAACAGTTCCTCTTCCTTATATAAGAGAACACAGTAGTATCATAATTGCTCTAGATATCATATCATGTTTCTGAATCCTTGAAAAAAACACCTATATGCTCTAATAACTGTGACTCAGCTTAAGTGACTACAGCTTGTTTTTATATGTGAAAAAAAAATGAAATAAAACGTAGAATTTGATCCCAGGAAAAGAACAGTCTGGCGATAAATCTATTGATTAATGACAAAATGATAATGAATTACAACCAGGTCAGATTAGAGGATTTGTCGTAATTATTGATTTTCTGTCATTTTTTTTCATGGATTGATTTGAATGTGTAGCAAACATGAAACATGAAACATCACACAAAGGAGAAAGAAGAAAAAAAATAACTACACACATTTGAGTTTTCTCGTTTTAACATAGAGGTTTTGTTATCTAAACTAGTGTTTTAGGTCCATTCCAAGGTTTTTCAATGCAAAAAGTACCTTAAATGATGAATCGTGATTTTTTTTTCTAGAAATGAACCCTTTTGCATTTAGAAACTAATCATGTTTTTTATAGAATGTTTTTTTAAACCAAAATAACCTTGGTATAATTCTTCAGCAATATGTTGTTTATCCCAAAATAAAGTACATTATATATCTCAACAGGGGTCAATTTACTTTTTTTTCTTTGGAGGGACCCGCAAACATGACTATTAAGAAAAAGTCTTTACATTTCTTAGGGTCCTACCCTATACTTTGTAATAGGATAAAAACGGCCTGTCCCTCGGTCCATCAAGTAAATTGAGCCCTGTGTCAATGTGAAGTACAATGTCAAAATCATCATAACATTGGAATAATTCTTCACCTATGCCTTATATATCCCATATACTGTATGTTAAAACCTAATAGCAGATAGATAGATCTAAGGCTTCTAGGGCTGGTTTCTCATAAGTAAAAGTGGTAACCATAGTGATAAAAACTGAGAATAGAAGCGCAGATACATAGTAATTAGTGTGTCATATAAATAGGAAATTGAATTGTTTTTTCTCTTATAGGAATAGTAGACAAAGAACAAATGTATAAATGTAGGTTAGGCCATTCAAAATTAATCAGTTGGTCGATGGATGTGACCGACCCATTTTTTCCTAATTGATAATTTTTTTAATGTAAAATGTTGCTTTTTAGTCAAAATTAGGCAACTAAATCAAGCAAAATCACCACAAGCTTGTAAATATACATTTTTAGTTAGAAATAATTAGATTTTTTGAGCAATACACAACATTCTTGCATACTCCTTGAAATGCGAAGCACCTCTGTCCTTTCCGTTGTTTCTAGGTAAAACACCAATGATGTCTATTTTACATGGAGATAAAAAAAATCAACCGCCCAACCCAATTATCATATCAAAACATCTCTCAACCAACTAATTCATTTGGAATGGCCTTGTAAAGTTCTTTTATCTTTTTTTAAAAAGAAAGTTGGCCTACTTAATGATTATATCGGCAAACCATATTTTAAGACATTTATGATTAAAATATCCTGTCTAGGAGTTCCACTCCATGTATCACCAACTTAAGCTATTATCAGATCCATTACCAAACTAACTAATAATTTATATGCTATTAGTCAAACCCCCACCCCATTCTCCATGTAATTCTCACGCAGAAATATCATTTATAAGACTTAATCTAAAATGACAGAGTCAACTGTAGCTTTTTTTTTAATATATTCATAAATCCTAATGCATGTTTGTAGAATTTTCAATTGGTTTATTAGCTGCAATTAATCATAAAATGCAAACATGAATCACCATTTAAGGGGACACACTGGATACTGCATATCTCTTCATATTCATCTTTCTGTGTCACTGCTCACAACTATAATTGTTATTACCCCTGGTTCAAAAGGTAGACCAAACTTGATTTAAGGAACAAATTTCCACACCAGAACTCGAAAAATATTTGACTAGTGAGTCTATTCAATATCATAAGTCCAAAAGTAGAATTCCCATGTAAAAGTCCTCCCAAATGCTATGGAAGCCAACCTCCCTTAAAGCCCAAACATATTTCAGACAAATTGCTTTAAGAGTTCTGGAACATTCCCTCCTTAAACGGAAAAACTTTCTAACCAGGCTGAACTAAGCCTTTATCCTAGTTGGGATTTGCCACATGTCTATCATTCAAGGATTAGTGGATTATACCTTGAAATAGAGTCAATGCTATCTATTTTCATCAGTGACTAACATTTACTATTAAAGGTGTTTATTGGATGACTGTTTACTATTGTCAACGACTCCCTTTCGATAAAAAACTGTACACCATTTCCTCCCCCTATGTGTTACTGCCTTAAGTTAAAAAAAAATAACTATAAAGTTAATATATCAAGTAATGTATCAATAATATGCACCTTATCCAACCTTCCTCCTAATATCAGATCTGTATAACAACACACACAAAAGTGTCTTTAAAATGATTGATAGGTAGGCTAATTTTCTCTTGACATAATGATTTTTTAATGTTTTATTTTCTATAGTCCTATTGTTTTTTTGATAGTGTGTGTTTGTTTTCATGACTCTGCTTATCACCATATGGCAGACATACCTGAACCAGCTCCATTAGTCATCTTAGTATTGTTAGGGAGCAGCTATAGCTAGCTAGCTCCCTGGAGCCATTGACTTTTCATTCAAAGTTTTCAAAAAAAAAAAAAAAACTGGTGGCTTTTGTGAAGTAATGACATGATTATGCACCTTTTGTGTAATATTATAGCAGAGGGAGGTTCTTTATTAATAGATCAATTAATTTGTAGTTATACTGTGAGGCTTTGAAAGCTAGAATCATACAGCCTTGGTGTGTAACAAATAAGACCAAGGATTTTATGGTTCTTAGTGCTATTGCACCAAGCAATAGAGAGGTTTCGGGTCGATTGAGCTATGAATGCAGTGTAGAATTTGCACTATTTTTGTTGAGCTAGGTTTCACGAGCAACCATGGGTTTCACGAGCTAAAACACAACATATCTTGATGACGTATCTCAACAAAAATAGCGCAAATTCTACACCGCATTCATAGCTCAATCGACCCGAAACCTCTCTACTGTTATCATACACCATATTTGAATTCATCAACTTCATTTATTAAGTATGCATATTTTTCTAACTTGGGGAATAATTAAACCATACATACTTGATGCATTTCATAGCAACAGTGACTTGAAAATTATGAATGCATAAGCACCCCAAAAATGTCAAGGTCTATACTGTTATTCATGTCAGAAGCTACAAAATGACATTGTAAGATTGTTGAAAATTAAACAACATGTAATTGTCTTAAAAATAAACCAAACAACATTATTTTCTGAATTACTGTTTTACTATATTTTTACAAATTATCATTTGGCAATGGAAACAACTCCTTGATTTCAATGTTTCTGTTTGAATAACGCTTCAATTTTTGATTACAACTGATAGCGAGTGCTTTCCATATATTATTCATTTTGTACATAACAAATTCAATTATGAGATGGAATTCAATCTTTGGGGAAGGATCTATTTTGTATCCAGATAAAAGGATATGCTACTAGTACTACAATCGTATATCACAAACAGTACATCCTTATAATATAAAAAGACTCCCAGGAATTATATTGTAATTACTTCATGGAGAGGGTATAGGCTAGGTTTGCTTTGTAAAAACTAGGTCATTTTAAAATCCCTGGGGGGGGGGGGGGGTATTCTTCTTATTCAAGATCTGATAACAGTTTTTAGTGAATAAATTGTGGTTAAAAATCCAGTGGTCGATGACATCAGACAGTTTGAATTCCTTCCTAAAGTATTTTTGATTCCCTACTTTTTTTTCAAAAAAATGATCACTTCAACACCATTTGAATAGGAATTCTGGATTTTTTTTTTAAACAATAAAACCTCCACAAATCATTCTAATATCTTTTATAAGCTAACAGATTAGTACTATTTGGTGACTAATATAATAAAAACGCTATAATTTATAAAAGCATTGTTGACACATATCGTTTTATCAATACTATCACCATTACAGCTTATAGTACCTATCCTACAACAGACTTTTTTATAAACAGTATTTTTTATCCCTGTAATATTGCTTTAGATATTGACTTGACCTTTGTAAAGGTGAAAGGTCAATCACCACTTGTCTTTGCTTACCATTCACCTCGAGGCTTAGTGTCAATATAATAATGGTAGCAATGATCAAACACTTGATGTCGAAACATGGTAATATGACGAATCAAGAAAACGTTTTTAGAAAATAAACACAAAGCTCCATGTTTGAAAAAGAAAAATACAACATTAGGGATTTTTTTTTTTTACAATGTAAATAGTTTAGCAAAATGTTAAAGAATCAAACGCTTCATGTCGAAACATGGTCATGTGACGGATAAAGAAACGTTTTTAGAATAAGCACAAAGCTCTGTGTTTGAAAAAGAAAAATACAACATTAGGGATTTTTTTTTTACAATGTAAATAGTTTGGCCAAATGTTAAAGAATCAAACACTTCATGTAGAAACATGGTAAAATTACAGATAAAGAAATGTTTATAGAATGTGCACAAAGCCTTGTGTTTGAAAAAGAAACATACAACAAAAAGGGAAAAAAAATGATTTACAAAGTAAATAGTTTAGTAATGTGTTAAAGAATTGTTGTGAAGGTTTGAACACTACCGGGGTAACCCTAACAAAGAATTGACTAAAATAATTGAAGTACTATAGTCAATTTGTTATTTTTTCCCACAGTTCTGACTAGTGTACAGAGGTTAAAAAACCCTCCTGACTATTTTGTTATATAGTGTAGAAATGAAACCTTTCAAAATCATCAGGAATACATGTCAAATGTTAGGGACAACAGAATGCAAAGTGTTGGCTTTGTGGCAAATTGTGCAGGGTTAGTGTCTTAAAGTTTTGGATAAATCTGAGTGAATCTTGAATGAATCTAGCTCCATCACAAAAAAATAGTTTTGATTTCATTTCAAAAAATGAGAACCTAAAATCCTATATTGAGTCTGATCAATTTTTCAAGAAGCATTTTGTTATAGTTCTTTATCTACAAATATCTTTAAAATTATCTTATTTTCATAAATTTGTATGTTAGTCTTCAAGAAAAATACTGAATTTGAGCACCTTGCTATATTTGCTTTCAAACAAAAACAATACAGAGTTACAGACTGCATCAACGCAGTACCATCTTATTAGCAAATGTTGGCAGAAACGAATCAACTTCTTAATAACAATTCATTCAGTCCAGTAGCCAAAAATGTCTATTAATCGCTGCACTGTCCCATGTATATAAATTGATGTTCTTTGGAATTCAAAAACAATCAAAATCTGTTCTACATTAACTCAGGTACACTAACCACTCAATGTGCATCTGACTATTTCCTATAGATACTACAACTTCTACTAAGAATCACTCAATGACGACTACAATATGAGCATCCACCTGTCACAACCTATTGTTGCAAAGACATGGTCAAGCGCATACCACACAAAGCCTTAATGAGAGCAAATAACAGCTGGCAACAATATAGGATACAAAAGGAAAAACGATACGAACGGCTGGAAACTTGGATGTGTGGACAGTAGGAATAGGAGCTGGTGAATCTGTATCATATAGATCAATCAGATCTTGTTTTTATCTTTTCGGAAATATTGCTGAACAATGACTCTGAAAATCATGTTGCTTGATTTATTTTCAAGACAATTACATGAGTGGTCTGAAGACAACATGTCATTGTCTTGAAAATAAATCCAGCAACATGATTTCCTGAGTTATTGTTTTACTATATATTTCTAGAAATTATCAGTTCAATAGCAATGGATTCTATCTTTTTGGCTGCAGGAATATTAATCAGTTTCTGTTTCAAAAAATTTCTCTTAAACAATGCTGACAATGTCAAAGAATTGATAAAACAATTTATGAACAATTTAAAAAAAACTAGGAGTTCTGTAATAAGGAAGTCGCCCTTTGGTTGTTTTTTTTATCTTAGAATGAAAAGCATTATCTTTTCACTGAAAAACTGTGTTTTACGTCACTATTCTCACTTTTGGGATTTGTCATTTTAACTTATAGCTCAATAAAAGTTAGTATAGGTTAAATAAATAACTTGAACTTTTGTGTACACCCTTTTTTGAAAGATTTATTTCATAGCTTTGAATTGAGTGTTTTTTTGTACATTATCAGTGATCAAATACTCTAAAGGTCTTCAAAAGCTATGAAATAGAATATTACACATAAAAAAGTTCAAGTTGTTTATTTATTAGATCATTGATAACTTACATTATAAAAATAATAGCTAGGTTTTATCTGGATAAAGAAAATAACCATCTCAGACATAACCAAAATCTCTTGGCAAGAGAATTTCCGTTCAACCAGTCACAAGCTTATAATCATAATTATCGACCTTCTCATCGTTATAAAACTTGCTAGTTTGTCCTATCACTAGAATAAAGTAGATGATCTTCAACCATTTATCTAAAAATATCTTATGATTGATCAGTGACAGTGGTGTGGACAGAAGCCTTAGGGAAGGACAAGATATGGGTAATTAGATAGATGTCACCTATAAATAGCCCAAAGACAAAGAAAGAGGCTTGGTTTCATACTAAGTGGACATTGGATTGTAAAAAAAGGATCAAGCAAATTTGATATTGTCTGTTATTGTTACCGATATGAAAATATTGGATACACATCACTTAATAAGATTCACAGTTCATATGTGTAGAAGTTATCTGGTAAATGATAAATATTTCCACATATTTAAATAGTCACTACTAAAAAAAATTTTTAAAAAAAATCAGTGATCTATTTAGGCACCGGACTGGCGGACCGTACTGTTTTGGCTCAATGTTAAAGTATTATCCTGTCCGGCAGAAAATATTAATTTTCTTTATCAACATGCTATCCGGCCGGTACAGTAGCCATAAAATTCTTAATCAATTGCTGAAAATTATGTGATATTTTTTGTCGAAACAAAATCATTAGAGTATAATGAAACGATGACTGAATATAAAAGCAAGTATTTTCTTTGGATACATCCTAACACAAGCTAACCTAACATTTTGAATGAAATAATCATTATCATGATACAGCATTGACAATATCACCTTTCATCCTCTCAATGCTATTTTCTTTTCTTATTTTAGTATTCAACTCAGAAACCCAATCAACAGTAATACAGTGTTCATCCAGACCGCCTTTATTTGTACATATCATATCTCTAACTGGATCACTTCAATGATAAAAGGGAATCTATGTAACATGGCATAGAATGGCCTTCTGTTTGATTGATTATTTAGCATATTAACAGCGATAACCACTGGATGCCATATTGGCTGAACTAACTGTTCATACAATTCCTCTTGTAGCAATATGGAGATGGCTGTTCTTATATTACATCATACACTTTCATGAACCTGGGGTCTAAAATGAATAAATAAAATTGATTTTTTTTGTATGCACTTTTTTGAAAGATTTATTTCACATGCAGGGAATAATTAAGTTGAATAGCACTTCTATGATTTTGCATAACTGTTTGTTTCTCTGCAATGTTAAATCTAGTGACATATGCATAGCAGTTTGGCAAATTTGTGTAGCATAATGCTATGCGAATCAAGGTAAATTATTTCCCGACATAGCTTTCAAACTCGTCTCGAATTCTTGTTCACTGACAGTGTAACCCAATACCACCAAACATGTTATATTTTTACAGAAATTTGTGAAATATGTGAAATAAATCATTCAAAAAAATTGCAAAAAAATATTTAATTATGAATTCATTATAGCATAAGGCACAGACAGATGAATTCAAATCTATGGATTAAAGTAGGGTGGTTTTTTTTCTCTAGAAGACCAGATTGAAATCTTGAATCAACGATACTCCAATTGTGTGCTCAACTTCCATATCATCAATAATTTCATCTTTTAGTGAAAACATTCAATATCTCTCTCACATTAACAAAAAAAAAAACTCTTTTCACTAATCTTTTGCACCATTAGCATCTGTCTGTCGATATAGTTTCCTTAAAATAGTTCCCATGTATCAAGGTAGCGGAACAGGTTCAACTCTGTTACCAACAAATTTGTGTAAAAAAAAGTTTTTTTTTTTTTAACATGTCAACTTTTTTTATTTTTTTGATATTTTGTTTAAGGGAAATTGACCTTTCATTGATATGGATAGGTACATAATGAAGTGCTGAAACCAAAAATATATACTTTAACTTGTCAAAAATGTGCATTGAAAGTAGCAAATGAGCTCCAAACTCAAATTGTTGGTAACAGAGTTGAAACTGTTCCGCTGCCTTAATGAATCAGTGTTCCAGTCTGTCTGTGTGTCTTCCCTGACAGCTTGCAGGCATCACCCCTACACCATATGGGGTCCTGTTTCTAGCCTTCTTCATGTCATTCACACTTAACTACTGGCTTTGTTCAGTATTCCTTAACAATTATCATAACAGCTCATCTCTGGCTGCCTTAATGGACACTACAGAAATCTCTGAGCTCTTCACAAAAGTAGTTATTCTTGACTCTTGATGGTAATTTGTCTAACAAATGTGGATTTTTTTTTCCCCTCACACTTTTCCCGATACAGAAAAGCTGAACTAAATGGGAAAAACAAAATACTGGATCGGAGCAAAAGCCCACAGCTCCTGTTTTAATCCAGCACCATCTGACAGTTTTAATCCAATTACTATAAAACTAAGTCCAAATATGGAGACTTGCATTTTAGTTTTCATTAGCTAATTTTCATGATAAACAATTACATCTTCAGGCATAAACTGCACTACTTCTGTTCGATTATCTAGAGACTGAAAAATCAAGAGCCTAAGTTCCCTATAAACAACATTTTTCAATCAAATTTGATATTTTTTTCATATTGTCAGGTATTATTTTGTCCATTTTTATAAAGATTACAGTAAAATCCTAAACTTTTTACAATCATAATTACCATAAAATTACTATTTTCTTTGTGAGACAAAATAAGCAAAAGTTCTCGGACAGAATATTGTCAGGCCTATTTTTGTTCATTTTCATACAAATTTACAACAAAATCCTCAACTTTTCACATTTATAATCACCATCAATTTACTACATCTTTGTGAGACAAAATTCTCTACAAATCCATTTTAAAACCATCCACAATGTCACAAGAGCTCTCTAGGAAATCTCTGCATCTTTAATCACCATCAAATTACTATTTCTTTGAGAGACAAAATAAGCAAAAGTTCTCTGACAGAATATTGTCAGGCCTATTTTTGTTCATTTTCATACAAATTTACAACAAAATCCTCAACTTTTCACATTTATAATCACCATCAATTTACTACATCTTTGTGAGACAAAATTCTCTACAATACAAATCCATTTTAAAACAATCCACTATGTCACAAGAGCTCTCTAGGAAA
>JAVSBT010222419.1:0-13149 GCA_033118115.1 Pharyngocirrus eroticus | reverse complement strand
TTAAAGTGGAACCAAATAGACCTTTTCCATAACCCAAATTTTCATTGCACAGGTTTAGACCTTTGCACACACCTTCATTGTTGCAATTGCGTTTAAAAAATCACTACCCTTTAAAACGATTAGATCTTAAACTACCAGACTGAAAATGGACTGGAATTTATTCAGATAATTTCAATACAGACCATCTTTAATCATTTGGGTTAATGAGTACAATACTAAATATTTACTTACTGCTTGTTTCTGTTTATCCAATAAATTGAGGTTATCATTAGGGAACCTATCTTGTACATTCTCAACATTTTGTTCATTCTTTGCCATTGTGCTTACTTCCTCCTTTTCATGATGTAACTGGAAATATAACAAAACAAAATGAAATAAAAGATTTGTTGAAACTTTCCATCAGGAACGGACTAAATGATAATATATGAAAATATGGAAGAACAATTAACAAAAGAACGAATTATCAAGCGATCTGTATCTTCATAACTCATGAATTACGCAACACGATCTTCAGAGTAGTTTTACTTCTGTATTGATTGAAAATTATATGTTTTAAAAAAGTGACATTGAATGTATTTTCATTCATATAAATAATGGGAACAAAAGGCATGCTTTTCCTATGTAATCCCATATAATAATAAAAAGAATCAGGGTACTTCATGCAAAAGAAATTATGTGAAATGATGCCTAAATATCTATAACATCTGCATGAATATGTCATATACCTTGGCTCGAACTTCTTCAAGAATACAATCTTGACAAGTGCACTTTTCACACTCCTCACAAATACAATCAAATTCATGAACAGAGATGGTCCCTGAAGAAAAGGAACCACTAGGAGATGGGGGCCAAGAGCCAGGCTGGGAACTAGGCCTTGAAACAGGTCTGGAACCTGGCCTTGAACCAGGCCTGGAACTTGGTCTGGAACCAGATCGACTTGTAGCAACACTACAGGGTCTACTCCAAGTGATAATTATATCATGGAGACTCATTTTAGAAGTTGATAGCGCCCTCATGTGGCTAGGGGACTCATCACTTGAGTCTGGGGATTCAGCAAAGCCAGAATCTCTGTTTTCTAATTTGCTTGAAGCTGTATGAATCAAACATTCTGTCGATTGCGAGCAATTGCTCCTCAGTGTCCCATCATCATATTCTTCTCGAAAAGACGTAGAGCAGCTTTTGCTCCTTTTCCTGTATTTTTTCTTTTTACTTCCAAAAACTTCGTCTTCAGAATAGTAAGCCACTGAAGACCGCTGAATATCCTTCAAGGATGTTTTTAGAATTTTAATCGACTTTTCATCTCCTTGGAGGATATCTTCCAGAGTTGAAACAACAGCTGATAGGGGGTTATCAACCTCCATCTCTTTCTCTGGCACCTGTAGGTGTTCCAATTGACTGTTATTATTGTTATTATCCATTGTTAATTTATTTCACTCCCAGTCAAAAACCGCAAAATTCCATACAATTCAAATCTATTAAAAAACCAACACTCCACTCAAGAACAGTTCATAATTTCAAAACTATGAGTCATATTTTTACGATCCTATTAAAACATCAAAGACTGTTTCAAGATTTACAGACTCTGGTCCTTGAAATTCAATAATAATAACAATTTTGCATATATACGACAATCCAGCTAGATATGACTTCTTGCATGATACTTCTCCTTTACAAATGAAGCATTCATTGACAAGAATAACGACATACTGTCAAAATATTTGTATTTTCGAGTCCTATGCTTCTTTTATTGTCCTCAATTTTCCATTCAGAAGTTATGAATATTTCACAATAGAAAATATGAATGCAATAGATAATAAAATCTGATGAAATATGCAGAGAAAAATGCGGACTTTCTCACAACTATCAATTTCACACCTGAAGACACATTTAGTTAATCGGAGAGACCAAGCGTTAATGTCCAATGGACCATTTTTCTAGGAATGACAGGTGTACGCCTTAGAAAGAATCCTTAGAAAAGTTCAAAAATAAAATTATTCCATCCAGTGTTGTTTAAACTTGTATCTGGTACCAAGAAAATCCCATTTTTATACATGTAATCCAACCAATTTTGGTGATTGATTCCTCATTAAAAAGCGTAAATCCTTAATAATTGAGAACTCTAGGAATACCATCAAGCCGTGTCCCACATCTAGCTCTTTACTGTTTAAAGCCCATATGATATCTAATATACAAATCGTGATGTTAATGAAAAAGACAAGATCACATGAGAGTTTTATGCAAATCACTTCTACCAGTATGATACCAACTTTCCATTCATCGGATCAAACAATAACTAGTGACACAGTGGATTTGAAACAGTTCAACCTTAATTGAATCCAAATCGAAACAAAAGACCTCACAGTTAAAAACTCAAAATTAACCTAGATGGAATATGCTCAATTTGACATGTGTTTGAACAACTTATCAAAAATTCAAGTACATAGAGTATTTCATGAATGGAATTTGCTGAACAATTTTGCTCCATTGCAGTACTACAGACACAAGGAAACATCAATAAAAGATTAGCATCACCATTCATCAAATCACTTGTTGAGCTTTAAAGTTTAAGCATCATTAAAAGGATGCAATGACAACCATTATGAATTGTAAAAAAACATAAACTTCATGCTCAAATATAATATTTTTTTGAAAATGCAATAAAATATCACATGTATCAAGTCCACAAAGCATCAAAATCTAAAGCAAAGCTGCACTTGGGAGATCTTTAATCAAGCAAAATACACCTAATTAATTCATATTCAGTATAAAGTGAACACAAAAAGCATTTACAGGTCACTTAACATAGCAACCTGACTTACAAAGACATGGGGTAAATATAATACATTCCTGTAAGCTGTTATTAGGACACCAGAAAATCCATACGGGACACCAGAAAATCCATACGGGACACCAGATCTGATTGCTGATGTCCTGAATGGAACAGCAGCTATCCCAACAGGTACTTTCCAACTAAACATAATCATGTCTATACTGGAATAAGGACAGGACAGCTAGTGGATTCCAAGTGCAAGGCGACAGATTTCCAATTTGGGACTGTAGATATTTCCCAATGAGTCTAAACTGACCAGTCTCAAAAATTGAGATTAAGATAACGAATAAAGTACTGAAGATATTCCTAACAGTTTCTAACTGGCTAGTGAAAAAAAATGTTGTATGTTTATCTCTTAAAAATTGAGGTAAAGATAGTAAATAAACTACTTACAGCACTGACTTTTGTGGCAGTTTTGAGCAGGTCATTGTAGTCAGGATGTGAAGAATCTGTAGCAGCCACCAGATCATCAAGGGCTTTGTCATAACTTGGTATTCTTTGAACCTTTTATGAAAAAAAGTAGAAAGAAAAAATATATTTAGGTAACTGTCACTATTTCCTCATGTTTCATAGAATTTTCCCTCAGCATATATTCAACTTACCGTGTGATACCAAATGACTAAAGTTTGCTTCAAAAAAGATAAAATCATTTTCAGCTTAAAGCTAAATCTTGAATTTTGGTAGTGTCAACTTAGATTCAAACTTAAAAGTGAAATTAAAACATTTGCACCAGTGACTTATAACATAAGGTACAAGGAAGAAGAAGTAATAAAACTTTTACTTTTATATAATATAGGAAGATTATGATATGAAGGTGAAATACGAAGTCAAAAAAAAGAAGTGAAATGATGAATAAGTACAGAGACAGGAAGACACTGGGTTGTTGACATCTGTTTGTTTTTTTCTTATTGCCAACATTCTTCAGATTTTGTCAACTGATTACATTGAAAATGAAATTCATCCAGGCAAGAATAAGATGATAGCTGTGCAGCAAGGAAGTATTAGTTGCTGAGCCTCATACACAAATTAATAATGGATTCCTAAATTATACTCCTTGGGAAAAACCATGATAAAATACGGAAATTCAAAGAAATTGTATGCAACTGGTGCTATAGTAATGAGACTGAAACTTAGTCTTGTCCTTGTGGTGTACAGAATTGAGGTGATGCTTCACTTGTGTCTAAAATTTGTAATATTGTCCACTTTTTTGAATTTGTTCCATTTTTCAACAACCTGACCAGCTGTCTAAGATTTGAAAAGCCCATGGTGTACCTGTTATTGTTGTTCTATTGATTTTGCAAAGTCAAGAAAACCAAACCTCCTTAGGGTATCAAATAGTAAATGCATATGATTACCCCTAACTCAGCCATCTTTTTTTCACCCACTTTTAAGCCATGAAAAAGGCTTTGGAAAAAATGTTGTATCAATGAAAGAAATTATGCTACTATGTTTATTTTTCATTACCTTGTTTCTATCCATGAAGAAATACTCCAACATTTGATATCCTTCTTTTCAAATGAAAAATAATTGAAGTCACCAAGTATGATAATATGATTGCCATGAAAAGTTGATATGGAAATGAGTATTCAAATAGTGATTAATAACGATGCTCTGCAACAATCAAGAAACATCCATAATTGAATGCATTTATTAATTATAGACAAAATGAGACCCTCAAAATGCAACCAAGGAATTGAAAACTCTGTATACCTTGAGTAATTGTCATTATCTCAACATTTCCAAACATAAATATAGATTATCCATAATACTCTACAATAGTGACATAATTAAGCCCTGCCCCCACCCCTGGGGTTATAACAATCCAAAGAATTGACTCTTTATGACAGGAGTTCTCAAGAATGGACACATATTATCTTTCACCACAAGAGGTCATTGTCTCCCAAACAAGCAGCCTTTTCAATTGTAGATTTAATAACTGTATTGGGTATAAGATACATGCTGGTATTTATATGAGACTATAGCTTTTCTAATAGATTCTATATTGAAATTATAAACCTATTAACAAGATAGGATAAATGTTTATTCATGCTTATGAAATACGGACATATGAAATAATGATAAAAATAATAATCTTTGTTTCTGGGGTCTCCTTTGTATAGCAAAATCTTTATCTTTCATTAGATATGTTAAGTAAGAAATTCATATTGTTCACTTTTAAATAACAAAAAAATCAATGAGCGAAGAGGCCCCTTTGTCTGCTAAACACCATAGAATCATATAATGTAGATTTCTTGAGGTTTGTATGATAAGTAGATACCTTTTTTTACTATTTCAAGTGAAATAATTTTTTGAAATTTACATCGCCTACCGCAATGTCATAAAATAAGCCCCCTGATCTAAGCATTAAAAAGGCTACAAACTTACCAGCAATCCGAAAATATCACATGTAGGAACTAAGACTGCTTGTCACTTTCTTGTGTTCATAATGTTACTTAATTCTTGAATTAAGAAATAATTAATTTCAACTATCTTAAAAATCCAAGAAATGCAGATGTTTTGCTAGGTATTTCCTTAACATTGACAACATTTTTACTGCAGCAAAAACAAGAATTGTAATTCTATTCAAATGAAGCTGTCAAAACCTAACGCTTTAAAACTATCTCAAACTCTGCTAACCTATTTGGCAGCCATTTTGTTTGCTGCAGTTAAATTGTTACAACACCTAAGACAATACATACCACAACTGAAGCAGACAGAAAAAAAGTGAAATGAATTAAAACTTTTCCATGAATCATCAGACAAATTTTACTATGTCAAAGTACGAAATACCACAAAAAGGGTTATCATTTCTAAAGACAAGTATTTTTAAATTCTTAGAATTTAAGTTTTACTTCAAAAGGTTAAACAACCTTGACATTTTTATTCTCCTTTCTTTCATTAAACTTTCACTGAGAAGACAACTGAAAACCTCAAATATGTAAGTACAGTAAGTTTTTGATTACTTCCATGCCACAATAAATCACAATTTTATAATCCAAATCAATTTTTTATTCACTTGCAAACTTGATAACATTGAGTACAACATCATAAATCTTGGCTTGGCCTAGTGAACCTTACCTCAAGAAATAAACTTTAAAAAACTAGGTTGATAGGCATTCCACATCACACTTTTCTTATATGTTGTAAATATATAATATCAAAATGCTGAACTAATCATTGAAAAATGTATGTTATATAGCCTTAATTATCTACTTAATTGTTTAATCTCCTGTAATAAGTGCTCTTGTACTTCATTACTTTATGGCCACACTGTTTCAATTTCTCCAATATATTGGTTTCAGTGTATGTGAGAATGATTTCAATGCCAACTTAAAAGCATGAATTTTTGAATTGTAAAATTTGAGCTGAAACTTTTTGCTTTAAAGAGACGTTATCATTCAATTGCAACAATCTTAAAAAAGTATCAGAAAATCCAGGGTGTGAATCAACATTGTAAAGTCTTGTTAAGTTGTTTTTTATTTCAGCCTTTTCCTTGCTAAACATACTTTGAAAAATGTCAATTTGCACCCTGATGTACAAAGATGTTCATTTTCATGAAAAGCTATCTCCAAAAAAGCAAGGGTAAATGAAATTATAAAATATACTTTAGGGAAGTGTTTCAATGAAATACATGGAGCAGGATCTTGGCTTAAGCTGAGAGTGATATTTTAAAGTGTGCGATGACCTAGAGATTTGATCAGTGATGATAAGACGTCACAATAGACGTCATGTTCACCCTTTATATAATGAAGATACTTTTCAATGAAAAAGTTTTAATTTTCTTTTCAATTCAAAGATCAAAAATTGTTTTTGTTGTGTTTATGTATTCCTTTGAAAGAATAGATAAGAAAGCGGCAGCAGTCAACACTTGCCATATAACACCCCCTTCCCCTATAGGTAGAGAAACCTCTTTTTGGGGGACTATAGACTACTTTACTAAGATTAATTTTCTCAAACTCATGAGAGGTACGAGTAACCTCAGTGAGAATAAATTGATTGAAATTGAGTTTATAACTGTTTCTTATAATTGTGAAGAGTTCTTCTTAAGTATAATCAGACTGTACAATATACCCTGGCAAATGATACCTTTACAATTCATTTTTTTTCAAAAGATGATAGATGACAGTTTATTATGTTCTGCCCTTTCAGTTCCAGCTTTTGAATTTTGTTTTGTGACTCGTGTTTAACAAAAGATTTCTCCCAAAGTGAGAAAGGCAAACTTTCACTTCAATATGAAATGAGAGGTACGAGTAACCTCAGTGAGAATAAATTGATTGAAATTGAGTTTATAACTGTTTCTTATAATTGTGAAGAGTTCTTCTTAAGTATAATCAGACTGTACAATATACCCTGGCAAATGATACCTTTACAATTCATTTTTTTTCAAAAGATGATAGATGACAGTTTATTATGTTCTGCCCTTTCAGTTCCAGCTTTTGAATTTTGTTTTGTGACTCGTGTTTAACAAAAGATTTCTCCCAAAGTGAGAAAGGCAAACTTTCACTTCAATATGAATAATGTTTTCAATTCAATGAGATGATACTAAAAGGACAATGCTTTCTCTATGGCTTTTAAACATTTAGACTCAGATCGTGTCAGAAAGTCATAACTGTAGCAAGTCAAGATTTTCAAAAACATACTTAATCTAAGTGCATGTACATCCCTATGAGCTTATTTTTACAGTTAGACAACATGTTACTGTCATATCAAAGATGTATAATGTATTAGCTTATAAACAGCTTCATTGGGATGGTTAAATCAAGAAGAAAACAAGATTAAAAGTGATTTATCAAGCCTTTCTCCCTAACTTTTTGGTGTATAAAATATTCCCAACAAAAAATACCATCTTTTATCTTTTTATACTTTATAGCTGTGACTGTTCGTGACTTAATTCATGGTAAGGGATACAGGTGTGAGAAGGACAGGACATGCAAATCTTTGCAATGCTTTAACCAATACAAAAAAGAAAGATCTTAAAAATATGTTGTTCTACTATTCACAATTGTCATCATTGTTTTACTATATCTAATAGAAAACAAGAGGTGTTCAATATAAGATATACTTTTGATTACCCTGAAAAGCTTTGAAGGCCTGTGGTGAGTTGCATGTTTGACGCTAGCCTTTGGAGAAAAAAAGGAACGTGTTCACCCTCAATCCATTACCTTGACCTCATAATTCTATTGAATTTGTTTTAACATTATTAATGCCTAAATCATGGCCAAAGGATTAAACCAATATTGGATGAAATCATAGAACTACAACCAGGTCAACCCAAAGCAATACTTGAAACTCTTTAAAAGCCTAAACTAACGCCTAATCTAATGCTCAAAGGATAATCAAACCTCCTTAATAATAATACAGTCTGATTCAGAGTGAAGTGAAGCTCACAAAATTTGCCTCTCTACTATGTCAATTGATATTCCCAAATATAGAAATATATGCCCTACAGGGTCTGAATGAGGCATAAATGTTCTTTACTTAAAGTTCAATAATGTGTCCTCTATCGGGCCTTAAGGTTAGGTCAGTCGTAAAATGCTGACGGCGAGGTAGAACAAGTCATAAAACACCCTGGAAGTCCGAGGTCATTAACATGTCATAAAATATTCATAATTTTTAAGTGATTGTAGTCAGGTAATAAAATGATTGGTGCACTTGTGTTTTCATCCAATGAGTGAATTCAAATTCACTATTGCTAAAATTATAAAGGGTCTTCTTCAGGACAAATACTTGATTAATACCAACATCTAAATGACCTATATAATTGTTGCATATTTTTTTGAATTGGATGCTAGATCATAGCAGATGTAAATTAGTACTCTATGAATTTTCAATGAATTATGTAAAAGGGACTGAGGAAAAGGATTTTCAAGTTCCAGGGAAGCAAGTTCATAGCAGTGACATTGAATTCCAATCTGGGTACAAACTGGAATGTTTTATTTGGGGGTGGGGTGGGGGAGAGAAAATGGCTAAAATTAGAAAAATCTAGGGGTACCTGACAGATACTTTATACATGGGATACCATTTTCTGGTTGCCCTAAGACATCTCCACTCCCCTCAAAATAATCACCCTTCCAATATTGTTTCAATTGGCAGACGAAAATCGATAGACAGGGCTTCTTTTGGCCCTATTTTTCAATGTAAAAAAACTCCATAAACTATCAGTATATGCTTAACCAAGGGATACATTATTGGAGTTCATTGGTCAAAAGAATTAAAAGATATATCATAACCTGTGGCTAGAAAATATATCTGAAGAAAGAGCTATTAAGATGTTAT
The DNA here is from genome assembly GCA_033118115.1 of Pharyngocirrus eroticus. NCBI lineage: Eukaryota > Metazoa > Annelida > Polychaeta > Saccocirridae > Pharyngocirrus > Pharyngocirrus eroticus. Next base: position 4,043 of record JAVSBT010222419.1, on the reverse strand, counting down.
AACGTTATCTAACCAAACATTAGTTGGGTGATTTTACATGAGAAATAACTTTGATTTTTCTCCTATTATGTTTAACCCCCCTGGACAGATCTTCTCAGAATAGCATGATCAGATATGGAATAATCAAATATAATACATTAAGATGTTGCATCAATATCAGAAGTTCTTAAGATCAACAAGATACTAGCCTTTTGACTAGCCTACTGAAGAATATAAATGATATGCAATTCAATGAACCTGAATTGGGCCATACCTGATACATCTGAAAAAAGTTGAAATCCTTGTCCTATGTTAATTCTGTCAATGATGATCACTAGTGATCCTTATCTTGTCTTATTTACTTGATTATTGAATGCAGGCAGCCATCAATTTAGGCACCAGACAGGCAAATCGGAATATTTTAATACAATGTTTAAGTAATACTGTATTATCCAGTTCCGTAGAAACTAGTCATTTTCTAAATAAACATGCTATCCAGTACGATTGGTTACAAATATGTAAATCAAACCAAAAAACTTTCGTTGCATTTGCAGCGATAACTTGGACAGTCAAAATAAACAGGGATATATAGTACCTACCCAAAACATGTTAATTCCCACTATTTAAATGCTCATTTAAAGTTGGTTCACTTCGTCATATTTGGGAGTTGTCATATGTATGTATACATACATACACATATAAAAAAAACTTGTCCAGTTCAAATATTGCAGTGTCTAAGAATAGTCGCACAGTTTGATTGATTTTGGGGGAATTTCGTATATATCCTTCTGATCCCGTGAATCCTACACTAAATAAAAGCCCAACTATGAGCTATAAACACTGACAAGTGTGCACTAGTCTATTTGGATTGATGCTTTGATGAACAAGAATAACAGATCTGTAAGATTTCAAACGCCTTCCTTTAGCCTATTATCGAGGTTCTAAATGGTCTTTTTTTTTCTCTAGCGTCTTAGCAGTATAACATTGCCGACACCAGCTATTTGCTCTTACAAATGACTAAGATGCATAGAACTTCATGCTTTAATCAATGGAGTTTTACAAAATGTGGTTTCAATGCTTACTTGAGGGAGGTTCAATACAATGGTGTCATGTCTGCAAGCAAAGGTTTGTCAAATAAATGTCAAATGATCAAGTAAGTGTAAAATCCATACAGTTTCATTAACATGGCTATTGAAGACTTTATTTCAATTTCAAAAGGGACTGGTTACTAGTACCTGAAATACATGTACATGAATAAATACAAGGATTTCTTAAATTTTATAGTTGGGAAACAAGTGTTCAAATTCAAACAGAAAAGTTCAGCCACCTGCGACAGGTCCTATTCATCCTTCATCTTGTAAAGACAATATTGAGTCAGCCATGTGTAACAAGACCAATTGCTGCACAAAACTAAATACCTTTTTATAAAAAGATAAAAAAATCAAAGTTTTGCCAGTTAAAACGATTGTATTCCTGCCAAAAACTATAAAGAGCAATGAAAAAAGTACTCTTGTCTCTAAATAATTGTTTAGCAAAGTGTACAACAAGACAGGAATAGCAACATCAAAGCTTGTTCAACAAAAAACAATTTGGCTGCTACTGCATTACCCTTCCCTTGAACTTAATTCTTTCTTTATGATTTCCTATTCAATCATGAAAAAAATGTCTAAATGTTCAATGTATACCCTTTTTTAATAGCACTTTTGACGTGTACCAATATTTAGGACATGCCTCCGTTTACAAGGGTAAAAAACTCTCAAAACTATTCACTTTAGAATTGTATGAGGAACCCCATGCACTACTCAGACTCCTTTTTCTTCCAGTACGACGCAAATGAGTAATGGCGATGAAGTCGCATAAGTAATTTCCCTTCTATAACCCATAATCACCTTTATTAGCGATTGCATGCCCCAAAGCATAGAAGATACATTCATCAGTTTATGCTTGATGAACACCTATATGATATCTTAAGTGAAGCTATCATGGACAAATCATTTAAGGAAACAATTTGAGAAATTAAATGGAGCTATGGAAGGTATAGAGCATCCTCTTAATCGTAATCATATGGCACACAAACCTAATTCTTTTCTTCTTTCATTCTTTCTTTTCATTCATTTTCATTCATTCATTCATTCATTCATTCATTCATTCATTCATTCATTCATTCATTTATTCATCCTTGCACACAAATGAAATTCCTCATACAGACAAAAACTCACACCAGTCAAGCAACCAATTTCACAAAAAAAATACCAAATAAGGAAATGGTCCTGAATCCTGATAGCCTTTTAGATAAAGATTACATAACATGATCACCTACCTTAGTTGGTTCTGACCAACCAAAGCTATCATCAAAGTTGATTTCATTATGGCTGTCCACAAAGTCATTTACATTTGACTTGACAAAAGACGACACAGCTATCCCCATTGGGACTATAATCCAAATCCCAAAGCCTCTTGTATCAGTGACAAATATCCAAAGTAGAGTGTGTTTTGAAATACAAACAAGAACTAATCAATTTCATCATAATGGTATACTATTATTCCAACAAAGTAGTACCAAAAATCTATATCTCAACTCCCGTGGCAGTACGTCAAACATCTACAGCCTCAAATCTTGATCTTATGATAGTCTACAGAAATAATTGTAAATAAACAGTGTGACAGTCACTACTGTGGGGATGACATCATTTTTTTTACAGTTTCCTTTAAGCTTAAAAAGGACACAGACATTTTTGACATATCATAACTATTGTCATAAAATATCACTTTCTATTGTTTGGAACCCACCACATCAAAACTTATTTCTTTTCAAACACGTCTGGTCTGGTCAGACAGGATGTCACTGACTTCTCTTGCATTTTTTAATTCTTTTCTTTCGATTTTTTAACCATGAAATTAAACAGGACCTCCTTAATACCACATTAAAACACTATCCATCTATTCATTTCAACACACACACAGTAAACCCAGCCATACAGGACTTGGGCTTCAACTCTAAAGCAAAGCTTTGCACACCATTATATGGCATATACAAGTATCCTGATTCCCAGAGAGAGTTCACTATTTATCTTAGACCAATATCAGAATTAAAACCACAAAATAGCTCTCCAATTGTGAGGAACAAATACAATTAATTGGAATGATTACTTCATTAAATCAATAAGAGCTTTCTTAGCTATACCACACCTTTTCCAAAAGACCACAGTCCTAAGCATCCTTTTGATTCCTATGAACAAAATCAAATCCTCAACCAAGACCAGCTTTGGGTAGTGATATAGCAAGGAGCCTTAATTGCTCTAATAATTTTGATATTTTAGAAATGGTTATTTTCATTATAACTAAATAATAAGATGATCTTTTGACGTACATATAAAATGCAATTTCTATACATTTTCAAAAGGAATTATGTTTCATGCCAGAAAAGGTTCCTGTGTTTTGGTGATATATGAATGTGATATCTTCCATGAATGGGACTAGGATGGGCTGTCCATATAGGTCAGACCCACTGTCTGTCTGTCTGTCTGTGTATCTGTATGTTTGTCTTTGAGAGGTGATGGTTACATGTCTGAAGGTGCCATTATGTCATGACTTGTCAACAGTATGTTTTTAATAAAATAAACACTTTTACACTTGTTAAAAAAGACTGTAACATTTTTATGACTGTCTCTTATAGACTGCTAGTGATAGCTTTATGTCATGGCTGTATGTAGTCATACCTTGGAATCTGCAATACCTAACACTAACAGTGCCAAATGCAGACTAACCTCTCTCACAAGCTTCTCATAATTAATAATGGGTTTTTTTATTTGCTACACACAATTACCAACCTGTGATCAAATTTAACCAGATTTAACATTACAGAGGTACAAACTTCGAATAAAAATCCTAAAAGGGCTACATGTCAGCTCGGGACTGTGCAAAAAAACAACTTATGTTGATCTCTGAAGTGCAAGGGCTGTTAGCAAGGTTTGTCAAAGTTGTAAAATTTATTTATAATCAAATTCCATAACAGGGAAATTGGAAACAATGTAATAAATTTGGATTTGTAGCTTTTGACATAT
>JAVSBT010222197.1:2810-13150 GCA_033118115.1 Pharyngocirrus eroticus | reverse complement strand
GAAACAATAACAACAATCGATAGTATTTGTTAAAAAGTCATCACTTGTCCGCTTTCGACTTACCCAAGCACCTAATAATGCTCCATACCCAGCTCTCCGTACCTAAAATAAAAATCTGAAATACAATGAACGGGTAGTAATCATTGAAATCATTTATGGCCAACTAGTAAATTATTAAGCCTCGTTTTCATTTGCATTGTGTCGAAGTAGTGGAGGGAAATTACAGTTTTAAAGTCCAGTTTATTTGACATTTATAAGGATATTCTGTATGGTGGTGAGTATTTTATGGATCGCGGAGACACTCTTCTTTTCTGAAACCCATCTTAAATTTACACTGTATCTACTTGCAAGGAGAAATATACTGCGAAAGAGTGACAAACCTCAAGACATTTTTGTTCACATATTATCGCTCACATAATTAGAGATTGTTATCAAAACATAAACCCGTTTTCATAAAGGGTTTTTATCCGTTCTCGAGTAAGGTAGGCCTATGTTGTATATCTGAATTTCAATATTTCCTTTAATAGAACCGTGATATCGTACAACATTTTTTGCGCAAGGGACTTTGAATTTGATAGATTAATGTCGGATTAGTGAGCAAACGTGGGCTCAATTTCACGCTGCCAAAGTTCCAGGATCCAAGGATAATCTGTGAATGTATTAACCGCTTTCACGTGCTCTTTTCTCTAAGTTTCCCTTTCTTTCAATCACTAAGAGTTTGATATTTCAATGTTTATGAAATTTAGCATCCGTATTATTGTGATTTGTGTTGCTGAAATACTTCCAAGAAAATAAGAATGTGATTTTATGCCAAAAAGTCTGAAACGTTAATTTCAAGCATTTGAATTTAATCTTGAAATTCATATCATCAAAATGCCATACAGCCACAGTTGAAATAACAAGATACAAAAACTAATAGCCTTTTCTTTAAAACAGTAATCACAAGACACTGTGGAGATTATGGAAGAAAGGGAATTCTTGCTAATATCTGATAAATGTAAATATTTTGTTTTTATTATTATTTTAGCCAAACACAGGACAAAGACAAACTGATAAACACTATAATGGAGCAAACTGGACAAACTCAGTTGAAGCCTCCAAGGAAGCCTCTCACACCATACATGAGGTTCAGTAAATCGGTGAGTTATATATTAGTCAGACTCAGTGAGAAGCATGGATATTACATGATGAATCCAATAGGATATTTATTGTTCAATTCTCAACAAAAAAGAGTTTATAAAAGTGAAGGGATTCTTAAAAATCTTCTTGTGTGTCATGGTTAGCAGAGCAATATATCATATATTGAACCAACAAGTTAACTGGCTATAGATTGTGGGATATAAGTAGTGCTGGATAGAATAGCATGGAATGAGGGTATCGCCGGAAGTTGGCTAGCTGCTGGTTAATATGTCAGAGACATCGGGTGAAAGATATGCATTAGCTACGGTTGTAAAAGAAGGAAGATAAATTATAGTAAATGTTGTTAAATGGGACCCTTTTAAAGATAAAGCAATATGTAATACAAGACTTTCTAGAAGAAAAAACATTCTGATCAAACATAAATTTTTAAAACACTTCTATCATAACGATAATAGGTGAATTATAGAGTATGTCTTCACAAAAGGCCCTTCTTGGGAACTAGGCCACCAAGTGGCGAGACTATCGCAGTGATACCCTCATTAAATTTTATGATTAAAATAAAAACTACGCCTAAGTGATATAAAAAAAGATGTATCGTATAATTATCCTTCTGGGTTCTTATTAATGTCAGATGCTATTTATTGTCTCATCTTGAAGCCCAGTGAAAGTATATTTCACCTAAAACTCCCTGTATTCAAACCGGGACCCAGCATGACAAGTCAAACTGAACACACTATCCAGTGAGTCCCTACATTATCCCTTGCAGAATCAAGCAGGTCATTTTGTACTGAATTAATTGTATTTTTTATGTGACATAAGCATAGAATTGTTTTGTTGTAAAATGCTTATACTCAGACTCACTGACATTAAAAATAAAATTGAACATGTTTCTTTTATAGTTTTTTGCCACAAAAAAAGTGTGAGTAAAACTGTAATGGTTGTAAGTACAATTAGACTAAGGTGTCATTCTTGAGTTCTAACTGAAATATTTAAAATAAAAGTTTAATTTGTATTGTTTTATTGAAAAATATATTGAATGATCTTAGACAAGATTCACTAGTCAGCTAACTAAATATGTAAATTAAGAAATAATAATGTAAGGCCATTCCTAATTGATTGGTTTGTTAATGTTTTTTTGATTAAAAAATTGTTTTGATTGGTTGAATTTCTTTCTTTTTTATCTCAACTTGAATAAGACTTCAATCTGCCTTTTAAATAGAAACGACAGACAAGAGCGGGCTGCTCTGACTTATACAAATAGTTTCATTATAGTTCACTATTTCTAACTGATAATGTATATTTACAAAGTTTTTGCTCGAGTTTGTAGCCTAAATTTGAAAAAAAATAAATATATTTTTTCATAAATCTCAAAAGTTGGGTTGATTGCATCCATCAACCAACTAATCAATTTGTAGTGACCTAAGTGTGTTATTTTTATTTATTTTTTCTCCATAAATTTGACAAAAATTGTAAGCTGTTTCTAGGTTAAACCTTTATCAGTATGTGCCTTAAACCAGTTTTCATGGGACATTACATAATGGAGAATTAGTCTTTCTATTGACTTTTCTCTTATAGCATTTGCTTTAGGTGAAGGACAATTCAATTTATGCCACAAGTCTGGCCAAAAGTATTATATTTTCTTTGAAAAACATCACATATTCGTCTTATTGATAGTGAATATATATATAAAGGCTAATATGAAATAAACTTCTTTTTTTTTGCTTTGAAGATATGGCCCTCAGTGAAAGGACAGAATCCAGAACTGTCTGTGTGTCAGATTGGTGCTACTATAGGAAGAATGTGGAGAGAAATGAATGATGAAGAAAAGGGAAAATACAATGAAGATTTTGCAAAAGATAAAGTAAGGCATTTGTCAAAAGAAAAAGTAGATTTCTATTTTGTTTTAGTTAATATGATTATTGAAGTGAATGAAATATTGGAATTTATATGATAATGAGAACCTTAGTACCAATTTATTATAGTTGGCGTTTTTTGTAATTGTTTTTAAAACACACTTAACCGTAAGGCCTAATAAAAAGAAAATGTCCTTTTTTGATAACCTTAGGAACTGAATTATTTTGTGGGACATCACTGCAAATGCAAATGAAATATTTATTTCTAAAAATCCCAACCATACTATTATATTGCCAAATCCTTTTCTTGTTAGATATATTATGTTACGGTTCTTGAAATGTCCCCACACCTGAAATGAAACAGTTATTTCATAACTGAACATGTGATGAAATAGATGAAGAAAGCCTACAAGTTGCTTGAGCAATCCATAATGAGACTACTGCCTAACAAACATAACCAATGGTAAACATTTATTAAACATTTAATTACGCAATACATTATTTGTAAAGGGTTGATTCATTTGTTATGTATTATGTTTTCAGATACGATATGATGAGGATCTCCAGAATTACTTGAAAATTACAGGGCTACAAGCATCTGATCTAGTCAAACCAAGAAACAAGAAAAAAGACAACATGAAACACAGGCAACAGGAGCAACAGCAACAACAACAGCAGCAGCAGCAACAACAACAACAAGCAACCATGGCTGCTATGCCACCCAACCAACAAATGCAGCAAATGATGGCTGCACAGGGTTTCATGCAGAATCAAGCTGCACTTCAACCTATGAACTTCATTGGAGCCGATGGGACGCCGGTACAGGGGGCTCTACCAGGATTTTCTCAATTGTGGGGAGGAATGCCCTATGGAGCACAGAACATGCAGGGAGCGGTCATCCCAAGCAGTCTAAATGGAGGGACATACTACCAAGTGGTACCCCAACAACCAACCCAACAACAACAGACACAGCAACAGGCTGTCCAACAGGCCAGCCAGGCTTCACCAATGTATCATGCTAGCAGCCCACAGTTGGCTCCAGTTTCTTCCCCAAGTCTCAGCAGTGCATCACCTGCAAGTACAAACCCAGCACCAGTTACACAAGAACCACCCCAGTTTACACAGATGCAGAATGCAGCCCCACCACAAAGCTTTGAGCAACAGCCACAGGCCAACCCACGTGTACAACAAGGGGAAGCCAACGCTGCTATATGGGGTTGGCATCAGTCAAATCAACCCTATATAACACAGGAAGCAAACCAGAGGGAACAGCTATCGGCAGCCAAGAGAGCTGACAAGTTACCAGTTGTACAACAGGTACACCAGAACTCTCCACAAGGGGGAGTGGTAAAGAGAGACCAAGGCACCCCAACTCGAGAAATGACCACTGAACAACTTCAAGTTGAAGCTTCACAAAACCATGGCTTGCCAGTATCACAAGAACAACAACAAACAAATGGTAAAGATGAACAAAAAAAACACATGACAGAGGCTGCCTCACAAGGACACAACCACAGTGAGGCTGTCCCAACTACAGCTGGTACAGAGGGATCAGTCCAGGTGACACACCCTTCAGCTCATACTCTTTATAATAGTTATGCTGCTTATCAGTGGGGCCAGGGACAAGGGGCCATGGCACTGACACAAAACCAGCAAGATGTTGCTAAACCAGTGCTGACCAGGGAACTGATGCTTGAGACAGAATTGCACCATTTGAGAAGTGCCTTGTCTGAGAAGACAAAAGAAGTACAGAAACTGACCGCAGAGCTTGAGCAAGCCTATGACACAATCGAAAAACTCAAACATGAAAGATTAGGAGCAAATCATGAAGACCATGTTGCAAGTCAAAGTAACTCCCCTATCTCACAGTCATAAAGAGTGCAATTTTTCTGTTTATCATGTACTTATGAGATTGAAGAATGTTCTGTCATTTGAAACTAGGAATTCTAGAATATTTGAACAAAAAAAATACATATAGTATTTAAAAATGATTTGTTAATAGTTCATGATCTTTTGATATGTTGAGATCATGCATCAACATAAAACAGTTGAAGACTGGCTTTTTAAAAAAAAATCCAGCATACTGCTATGGTGTGATCTGCTGTGAATTAATCTAGAATCCTAGAGAATGCCGAAGTGTTGACAATTCTACTAACCAAATATAGCAAGAGTTTTTCCAATGTATTCACATGTTCAACACTTGTACAACTGCCATTATTTTTAATTATTATTAAATTTTTGAATAGGTAATCATTCTAAAGACATCATCTCCCCCTTATTCTTGGAATCTCATTCTCTTAACCTCAAATGTGATGATACTCTGTTGTTCACTCTGTTATTGTGCCACTTGATCAGGGCCAACTATCAGATGGCATGACCCCTGTTGATGTATGTTCACTATGACGTACACTCATTTACTGGCCAACTGCCAATAACTAGGCTGCTAGAACTGTTGACAAATAATATAGCAATTAATGAATAAATCAATCAAAATAGTTCTATAGATCCATGCTGATCTGAAACAAAATTGCTTCTAAATTTGAAAGGTGCACATTTTGGTCATTATTTACATGTTGCGGGAGCATCTATTCAGTCTGACTGTTATTTAGTAAAGCATTTTTCATACGAAAAAGGAAAGTTAATTGTCACCTCTAGATCAGAGCAACTTGCCCACGTGCAAGTTTGAATAAAAGTTGATCCAGACAGACTTGGTATCAAGAAAATCCTCCAAATGGAGCATATTTTATACTGCTGTGTTAGACTTGTATAGCCATCCTGCTGAACTAATTGTCATGTAAAGTGTTGTTGATAGATAAAATGAAGATGGAGGTTCAATTTTTGTAGCTTTATATAAAAAAAAAACCCAAGATCCAGGGTGTTGTTGGATCTGGTAACATTTTAAAAGACTTCCGTAACTTCTATGTAAAATACTGGTAGTGAAGAAAAAGTGTGACTAAAGTAATTGCATTTCTCAGCCATTTGAGTTGCAGTTTTTATAACATATGTTGTAATAGGTTAACCTTTTGGGGGGAAGTATGTCTTGTGTGTTGATCAAAACTTGTGTCATTGATAATATATAGTCTGAGATATTTTATTGTTCATATAACTCTTGTGTTTGACATTTTCTAAAATGTCTGTCTTAAATGTGAAGCAAATCAAGTGAACTCATGACAGACAGATTTTATTTATTTTTTGACAGGAGTAAATTATATGAAATTATCTTCTTTACTAAGCTATTGGCATGAATACAATAAGAAAAAAGTAATCTTCAGGCAGATTTCTGTACTGGTTTGATTTAAGTATATGATTTTTTACATGTACTTATGTTTGTTTTTAACATATATTTAGTGGGAGGGTTAGATTTTATAGAAATGTTGAACAAAAGTCATTGATCTGAAGCAATAGTCCAAAAGTAGTGTAAGTATGAATTATCTAGTAGTGAGTGTGACAAAAATTATTGTATGATAGTTATTCTTAATTTAAAATCAAAACTAAAAAGGTGCCCATTGTCAGGTATGATAGAAATCATATCTATGGCAGGTTGAAAATTGAGGTCTCATCGTTGGTGCTGAAAGTCTTAAACATAATTTATATACACATGTATTTTAGTCTAGTCATGCTACCAGTGAGTAGTATAGTCCCTCAGCTTTTTTCTCTTTTTTTTTAAATTTTTTGTAGTTTTATTAAAATATTCTTTATTTTTTTTCTCATTAGATTGTAGTTAGTGCAGTCTTGCTGGTGTTCAACACTTTGTCATGTTATATTGAAAACTCTGTGTTTGCATTTAATGTTTTAAAAAAATGGATGTCCTGTCCAAAATTTAGAAAATAAATTGTATTTATAGATATTTGGATAAGCCTAAGTCTTCCCGATATCTCCAGTCTATGTAGATGATCTATGACCATTGTATAGACCTGAAGAAAAAGTGTTCATCTGAATTTCAAAGTGATTTTGAAACTGATAATGAGTTTTGAACAAGACTGCTACTGTAACTTGAAACCAAACTTTTTGCCGTAAAAAGTAGAACTGTGTGCCATTACAAAAACAAAAAAAATTGATGTATTTGTGTAGCTAAGGAGTAATGACCAAACATTTTGTGATGGCATTCTTTGAATAATATGTGTTCATGAATTGACAATCTCTGGTATCTTTGTTATTAGAGTATTGTATTGAATTAGACTCCATATTTTGACGAAAATGCTTGATTTGTGCTTCCATTGTATGTTTTTCAAAGTGGGTCTAATTAATTTCTCAAAATATTCTAAGCAGAAACTTGTATACAAGCAGATTTCTGAGTTATTGTAAGCAGTACTTTAAATTCTGAAGTAAAACAAAAAAAATTGTGGATTCTACACAGTAAATGATCGAGTCAAATTTTAACTCCATACAACTGTTTGAATGTAATTCTAGACAAATATGTTTTATGTAGTTACATTTCATCCTGATTAATTATACCTAAGATTTTTTATTGGACTTCAACGAATGTATAGTACTATCACAAACCATGGTTGAAAGATTTTGTGAAAGTTTTATTATCCAAAATACAGCTTTCTATATGGAAAAGAAACCAACAGTATGGTTATTTTATGAATATTCTATGTTTAATATCAATGCTACCTTCTGATGTATTTTTAAGTAGCTACTTGGATTTGATTGCCCTTTGCTTTACAGCTCAGGGCCATATACCACTAGTTTATTTTAGGCAGCAATGTTTTATTAAAATTTAAAAGAAATTATCATATTTATATCGAATAAATGCAAAACTTTATTAAGTAACCATAATTTTTTATGTCTACAAAACCATAATATACACCAATCTTACCTCTTTGATGGTACACCGAAAAACTTTATCTTCCATAATTTTACTTGTAACGAAATTGTGTTCATAATATTGAAAAAAATGATCTTTATGTGTGTAAGTATGAATTATCAAAGAATGTGCGAGATACTTCAGGAGGTGTATGGCCTTTTTTGTGCTAGTCTTGTGTGTCCTGTGACTAGAAAGTTGATGGTCACAAAATATGAACTACACACCAGCCTGTACAAGAGAGTTTTTGTTTGAAATGACACTTTCTCTTTTTTTTTAAATGTAGAAAATTGTATCTGTGTGTTTACACATTGACTGATTATAAAATAGTGCATGCTTTAAATAAAATTAAAATGTGAATTTTTTTTACAATCAAGAGTTATACTGATTTGAATTTATTGTATGAAGGGATTTATTAATACTTGTTTTTCTAGAAATAAAAATAAGAAAAGACACTGTTGTCAATTCTTTTGATTGGATATTCTATGAGTTGATGCTGTTATTATAGAAACACACTACACTTTGTAAAATGTAGCATGGCTTTGGAAACAAAGTCATGTTCGTGTAAGATATGTGAAGTTTTGGTGTAGTGTTTATGGTGATGTTTTAAAAAAATCGAGGTCTCAGCAATATTATATAGACAACTGTGAAATTGTACAATGAGAAAGTCAATAGAAAATCCTTTTGTAATATACCTTTGCTCTACCTTATTGTAGATGATGTAGAATGGAGTGTAAAATAATAAAATCAGTTTGAAAAAAATGGATTCTCATATGGTTTGTGTTACTATCTTTGAATGAAAAATTGGTGGAACTGAGATAAGTCTGAATTACTTGTGGGGAGAGGAAAGGAGACGAACAGTAGATTTTATCTAGTTATTCATGCTATTTAGACAGATACCAAGAAATATATCAACAGAGGATTATATGGGATTTTTTATGTCACTGAAATTGAAAGTAATATCTGTTTGAACAGAAATTATGAAAAAATAGATAATGTAAGCATGCCTTTTAGAATAATTTAATACACCTAGCTATGACATTCCCATTTTAGGATATATCTCTTCTTTTAATGAAGATTGTTTTCTCTAGTTAATCCTGTCAATCTATAACCAAAGTATTTAATTTCCAATTTTTATGTGTTGATTTCAAATCAAGTGCATAATAGAATTCTTTGAAAGGACCGAATGAGAACTGTTGATGGGTTGTCATAGCATTACCTGAAATTTTAGATTTGCTTGCAAATTGTCTTATTTTGTAACGGAGTCAAATTATCCATTGACATCTTGTGATTTCTCAAAACTGATCAAAGGAACGAGCTTGAGGGTGAGAAATTTGATCCTAATTAGGTTGAAAAGCATTGAAATTGTTAAAAATTATGAAATCCAACCATAGGATCTTTTTACAATGTTTACTTTGGTAGCAATAACAACACTAAGCAGGGTTGTATATAAGCAAATTGGTCATATCTGGAAGCCAGAGATAGTTACAAGAATTAAAGAGAAGATTTAAAAAAAAAGTCAACAAAATATTTGAGGTAGGTATTAAAAAATTGTGGCAAGGTATTTTTTTGCTATTTGATATTCTCCAAAGTCAATTGATTTTCTTTGTATATAATCTTTTTTTAAATGGGATCCCATTGAAAATAAGAATTGTTTTATCAACTTTCAGCATCTAACAAACTTTTGATACACCAAGAAAGCGAAGACATGATGAAACCACTTCAGTGGGCTGTGCTAGCCCTGGCTATTTGTTTTGTGCTGGGTCAAGATGAGGAGAATGCAGAACCAAGCTCTGGTAACATCTTGTATTTTATTAATGAGCATTTTGATTGAAAGGATAATATTTTAAAGTCAATACTAGAAATAAATATAATTGACACTATCTTTATATTTTTTGGCAATATTTAATTATTTTCATAAAATCCAAAAATAAAAGCTCTAGGCATACAATTCGAATAAAATAATATTGTTTTGTACAAATTGACTTTTGTACATGTACTTTTAAGGAATTGAACGTGAAAATATTTTCATAATTCAAAAGATATATTTTCTATGAAAAGTAGACCAAGCAAAAGTTAAAAATAATCCATGAAACAACTTGAAAATATTGCTTTCTACTTTAAAACTTCATTTGTAATTGACCAAATTTGATGTTTCATGATTAATATGAACTTTTACACCCAAATGTGAAGTATATGAAATGTTTTCTCTTTTGATATGTAGGAGACTGTGAAACCATTGACAACTGCAACGTGTGTCCCAACCCAAATCCAATTTGCTATTACTGCTCCTATGGGACAGTAGCCTCTGCAGACCAGTCCAAATGTCTATGTAAGAATCTGAACATTATATTTCGTTTTTTGCATCATTCTAGAACAGAAAAGTCTGATAGATGACCTTTTTTTTTATTCAAACTGTTTGCTGAAGATCTTTAATTTGAATATAAGCCATTATGATTACGCACTAAAAAACGATAGGTGTATGACTTAGCACATAATTGCAGTGTCAGTAATTAGGGACTAACAGAAAAGTCAATATT
>JAVSBT010222196.1:0-29197 GCA_033118115.1 Pharyngocirrus eroticus | reverse complement strand
CCCCTAAATACTGTACTATCATCTATGGTATAATTTTTTTATGAAAGAGAAAGTTATTTACAGCTTAGAAATCTATAAAAGACATAAAGTCTTAGCTCAGATTGTGTGAAATAGACAAAAGTATTTTTTTCTTAAAGTTCACTGTTTTTTCTGAGAATGGCCCATGTACTTTCCTTTCAGTTTTTGAAATATGCTATTGTACAAATAATACGTGCTATAGTAAAAATGGATAGACAAGACAACACAAAGACACTGTCAACCTTCAGAATAGGGTTCACAGAGTTCGAATTATTCATATCAAGTAGTCATTTAATATGTAAATCTTTTTTCAATCCACAAGATGGCAGCATTGGCATTATTTTACTATTTTCCCCCCAAATTTATGACATTTAAAGCATAAAAATAAAACATAAAGGCCTTAGAGATTTGTGTAACTAAAGGTTACAGACACTATCATTAACTCGATGTAAATTTAAAAAAATGTCACAAAATATATAATTTCTAATTCATTGTCACTACAGCAAAAATATGTTTTTTTAATAGAACATTTCTCGATGTAGGTAAAATTAAGAAAAGATACTTCCAAAATGTTTCATTTGAGTATACCTTTCTTAGTCAGTAGTGTTCTCAAAGACTACACATATTTCAAACACTTAATTGACAATATACACCCTTCAATGGTGCACACTATCAGTAAGAGCCAAGCATAAGGTTACAGCTGTTTATTTCATGATATTTGCACAAAAGGCAAATTAGCATGAAGGAAATTAGGACTATTTTTTTTTTCTATTTTATTGGCATATGTTTTAGGTTTTTTACCTTGGTGGTGGGGGGGGGGGGGGGGATGTATTAAATTGGGAGTTGGATTTCAAAAAGAAAGACCGAATTATTGGAATTGATCAAAAAAAGGAAAACATATATTTCAAAGCTACCGCCACCTTTATTTTTACAAATTGTGATATATAGTTATACAAATATTTGTAAGAAGAAGTAGACATTTTACAGGATTTTGATATTTGACACCAACATTATACAACAAAGGATGCTCCATACTTATCAAATATCAAGCAAACTACTTTAATAACTAAATGTTACTTATTTTTTGTTACATTCTGCCGAACTATTAAAATAAAGTATAGTTCCCAACAGACACTGGAGTTGTAGTTTGATAAGCTCTGTATCTTCATGTAATTACCACTTACAGCACAGTCAGTAAAGAAATTAAAAATTGTCTCTTTCAGCAAATGCTCATTTACAAACAAAATCTATTTTATCATAGTCTTTTTCTACAATTACACAAGAAATAAGCTGATAAAACGTACATGTGAAATACAATACTTCTATTACGAGTGAACATTTAACTGATGAAAACAATTTTGATCAAAACATAACTTTTTGATGTTATAGGCAGCATAATATATATTCACTTCGAACCTCAACATTACAGACATGTCATAAACCTCTTTTCCTCAAAAGTTTGATAAATTCAAACAATATTATTGTTAAAGTTAAATTCTATTATGCTGTTCATTTGTGTAACCAGGTAATAAACTATGTTTTGGGCATTCATTTTATAATGTTGAAGCTTGCGAGTTCTTTGGTGTAATCTGGTCTCCTCTTTTTTTGCTATAGTGCACATTACTTTTGCAATAACATTTACCACAAATTGAAAGTGAAAATGAAAGTGCATATTTATTTTGATCCACAAAGGCTTTCTATTCTTTAGCATGACAATGAACTCAATAAAACTTAGAAATCAAGATAGAAAATAAATATGAACATAAAATTACTGGATACCAAATGGTGAGTTATAAACATCATTTTGGTATCCAGGAATTTCATTATGTCCAGCCTTTATTTACAGATTACATTTTTTTATAAATCCCTATGAAAAGAACTAATAAGGGTAACTGACATGTATGCATGCACTCAAGTAATCAAACATCATTAAGTAGAAGATAACATTTTAATATTGTTTTAAGGGGGCTTGAGGGTCTAATTGCTTTTTTTGATATGCACAAACATATGTCCCAAATAATCATGTTCTTTAAAAGATAATGCTATAAAAGTATATATTTTTGCCTTGTGGACATGTTTAGCCACAGTTTGATGTCACTCAAATTTATTTGAATTTTGTTTAACATATCCAAATCATTTAAAGTATCAAATGATTTATCCTAACAACATTTTTAGGCACAAAAGCATAACATTTTAAAGCATATAGACAAAACATTAGGAAAGTTATTGTTGTGTGCCATAGCTTAGTGAAGACAATCACTTGTATATATAGAAAAAGCTACTGCTGAAAAGATAATATTATCATGAATATACATTTAGGAAAAATGGAAGCGTATCTATTTTTAATTTTTAATTGCCCTTTTTATAGCTTCCTTACACTAACATCAATATTTGACATATCTTTCTTTAACTTTAGCAGCAGTATCAGAATCGTTCTTATCAACGTCAAAACCTTCTATGGACAATGCATTTAAGATTGTAGATATATGTTTAACCTTATAAAGCTGTTCTATTCTAGCCTGATACCCGGCTGTGTGTTCTAATCTTTCTTTTTTAATCATTTCATCGATATAGTCATCGGTGGATAAAGGAGTTGGCTTTAGAGCTATTTTATATATACGATTTCTACACTTTCTTGCTTGCACAATTTTCAAAATTAACTGGTCTCTCATGTTCTCCACATCTGTTGTGGTCTGTATCTTTTCTTTGATCCCTTGCAACTGCCCTTTAAGATTTTCCTTTTCTTCTGTAAGTTCTTGGGTTAGTTTTAGTGATTTTTCCGGCATAGACATAAGAGTTTCAAAAAGACTTTTGAAACTCTTAGTTCGCTTTATCCAGTCATTTTTATTTTCATCATCGTCATCGTCATCGTCATCTTCATCACTCTGTGTAGATTCGAACAGTCCTGAGTTGTTG
Organism: Pharyngocirrus eroticus; assembly: GCA_033118115.1. Taxonomy (NCBI): domain Eukaryota; kingdom Metazoa; phylum Annelida; class Polychaeta; family Saccocirridae; genus Pharyngocirrus; species Pharyngocirrus eroticus. The sequence continues at coordinate 26,263 of JAVSBT010222196.1, read as the reverse complement.
AATTTAAAATAGGTTCTGACATTTATTTGAACTTCACTTAGAACTCGCAATACTCTAGGCTTTCTACCATCTGCAAATGTGCATAGAGGTATTATATTTTCTGCAATGTCTTTGCCAAATAAGGACAGGATTGAATCAAAGATATATTGTTGGTTATCAGTAAGACGTGACAGAGCTGATTGGACAACGAATCCAATGGCGCTGATGTGATCTAGACCTGCACGGCCCTTGGTCTTGAACAATCTCTCAATCTGTTCAGTTATCTTCTTGTCCATGTCAGGACCGTCTATGTCACCAAATCCTGGAGTGTCTATAATGGTCAAAGTACAAGGGACTTGGAACCAAGGCTGGTGATGCAGAGTGTACGATGTGATGGTTCTCGTTTGACTTTTGGCTTGGTTTGCAACACCCGCATCTTCTGAACTCAGCTTCACTCTGAAATCATCCTCGAATTGTACCCCCATAACATAATTCGTCATTGCATTGAGTAGGGTTGTCTTTCCAGCTCCAGTTGCTCCAATTAGCAGGATGGTCTTTGTCTGTTTTGGAGTTCCAAATTCAAATTTCCGTATTCCTTTACCATCAGATCCACATGGATTCAGGTTCAGCACGTATATTTTTCCCCCATTAGCATCTTTATACTCTGTGGTATTCTTACAAATATTTTGTTTTTTTATCTCTTGTTCTGACATATTACTTCTTTTTTCTTTTTTCTTCTTGGTTGTACCACTTCTTTCAAAAATGTATAAATACAAGCAATAACTGTTTGAAATAAACGAAAGATATACACATAAATTCTCAATAGTTTTTTTCTTCTTCTTTGGATTCTTTTTGGCTGGTTAATTTATTTATTTAGGTCCCTGTTACAACTTGATCAGAATTCTAAAAAATAAAAAAAATAAGAATCTTTCTCTTTTAAACAATACAGTGATAAAAGAGATCTTATTTCACTCATTTAGATTGTGATAATTATAAATTGAATTACTCATTGTAACATCACAGGTTAATAAAAGGCATTAATGAAATTAAGAAAAATATTAAATTAATTCATCCATGTATATCCCTATTGGTCAAACTATAAGCATTTTTGATTATATAATGTATATTTGTCTCCTCAAAACTTGCATCGTCGAAGAGACTATTATAAGTAAGGACAAGAAAATGTCTTTTCACTCTGTTGAGAATCTAAGAAAAATAAAAGTTTAAAGGGAATAATCAGCCTGTACTTTTTTTTGTAAAGTTTTAAATTTTCATTTTTGATTTTCTTTTGCATAATCCTCTAGTTTCAAAAATGAAGATCAAGTAGTCAAATAAATATATATTTTATATAGAGGCACTCAAAAAAACATTTTGAAAAATATGTACATTATCAGTTGCCTTGTCCTGATGTAGTAGTTACACTATTATATGCTTTATATATTTACTTATTATTAAATCAAATTGTAATGTTTAAATGATAACATAATAATCTCATCTAAAAGACATTTTGAACCAGTTCATGCGATTAATGGGGAAAAAACACATCCTAGAATAATATTTTAGGAATAGTGAATAACATTTTGCCAATTTACTATATGTAGCATGTCTAGTTAGGGATTACTTTTTTTTCTAGGACTATTCAGATAGGTGATTCAGAACCTTCTTGGGTCGTGATAAAAGGTTCTCACTATAGAAACCAGTAAAACATTGATCCCGCTTGAGTTACAATTGCATATTGAAAAGAAGTTAATTTTTATCACTCTTTTTTATTTTTTTTTGTAAAATGTCTTAGCTTTAATGCTTCACAAGTAATGTTTAAAAAAACGTACCTTCACTTTCACTTTTAGTTTGTGTATTTTTAAATTAGTATGATGCTATTGTACAAATAATACATACTTGCAAACATAAGCAGACGAGATAACACAAAGGAGCTGGCAAGCTATACAATAATGATATGAAAAAATGTACGCTATCTAGATCTAGGGTTCACAGGGTTCAAGTTACTCCTATTAAGGCAACGTGAGGGTCTAGTTGCTTTTTTTGATATGCACGAACATAATATGTCCCTAATCATTTTCTATAAAAGATAATGCTATAAAGTATATTTTTTTGCTTTAGGACATCTTTAGCCAGAGTTTGATGTCACTCAAATTTATTTGAATTTTATTTTTCATACATTGTAACTACAGCAAAAAAAAATACTTTTTTTTTTAGATCATATTTTAACATGTCTTGACGTAGGAGATAGCAAGCGCAAATTTTGCAAAATGCTTCCAAAATGTTTTGTTATTCACTTCTGTTTGTTTTGAATATCACTATCTTCACTAGTTAGGGGGGTTTTCAAAGACTTAATATTTTCAAACATTTGATTAAAAGAGAACCCCTTTAAAGGTACACACTATCACTGTATCAGTAAAAGCAAATTGGAATTTAAAGTGATTATTTCATGAAATTTGTGAAAAAAGGCAAATTAGCATGAAGAAAATGAAAGTATTATTTATTTCTGTTTCATTATCATTTTGTATTTTAGTTCTCTATAATTGTTTTCAAAAATTCCTTTATACTTGCAGTAGTTCTAACTAATTCTGTTCTTAGTGATAATATATGCCACAGTTATCAATTATACTTCTCCAAAAGGATTTTTTAAATTAGTGGTTAAATTTCCCAAAATTATTGCAAAGTGAATCATTGCAACAACCAATTAAAAAAGAAAAAATATTTTTTCAAAGCTACCATCACCTTTATTTCTTCTAAAGCAATACATGATCTAATTGTATATATTGTTGTATATTTAAAAAAAATAGACATTACATAAAATATATACATACAACAATGGATGTTCAATAATTGTCATTAATATGAAAAAACTAAAAGAAGCATCCTAATCATTACATTTGTTTAGTGACAATCTGCTCAATTATTGATATAAGATTAGCTTCCAAATAGACACAGTATGATAACCTATAAGTATCTTCATGTGGCTACCAGACTCAATTAAAAAATTGTTTTTTATCTTCTTTTAGCAAATGCTCATATGCTCAAATGTTCAGTGTTTTCATAATCTTTTTGACAAAATGCACTAGAAATTAAATGTATTACACCCAGTAGAATTTCTATCAAATTATTTATAATTGTAATTTGATAATTATTATACTTTCATTATGTTGCCATTACTAAATATTCAATGTTCGTCTTGATTTAAATGTAATATTTCACATATCTAAGTAGTATGCTCACAAATCATGAGCAAGTCTTTGTAAACACAAATGCATCTTTTAACTATTTTTTAAATTGACACAATGATACATATTCATTTCATTTTCCATTCATGCATTTTCTGATTAATGTCATTCATAAAAAGATGAAGGAGTGTATAAAAGAAGAATTAAAAGGTCAGAAGGTAATAATATTTGAGCTATAATCTGTTTCCAATCAGTAATAAGACACATTGTAAGTACACTTTTGCATGAAACATTTCATTATGGGGTCCATCATAGAAAGCTATAAACCTGAATTATTGTGTTAATGACAATACAGTTTAAACCATTCTTAGACACAGAAGTATAACATTTTAAAGCATTTAGACAAAACATTAGGAAAGTTATTGTTGTGTTCCATAGCTAAGCGAAAACATTCCCATTTATTTAGAAAAAATACTGCTGAAAAGATAATATTATTATGAATGTACAATTTTTATAAGATGCAGACCAATCTAACAATAAAATATGACATTTTGTATTAATCAGTTGCCTAATGTCTTGTAGGAAAATGGAAAAGTATCTGTTTTTTCGAGTTAATTGCTTCCTTACACTAACATTAATATTTGATATATCTTTCTTTAACTTTAGCAGCAGTATCAGAATCGTTCTTGTCAACGTCAAAACCTTCTGTGGACAATTCATTTAAGATTTCAGATATCTTATGTACTTTTTCAAGTTGTTCTATTCTAGCCTCATACCCGTCTGTGTGTTCTAATCTTTCTTTTTTAATCATTTCCTTGATATATTCATCAGTGGATAAAGGGGTTGCCTTTAGAGCTATTTTATATATTCGATTTCTACACTTTCTTGCTTGCACATTTTTTAAAATGACCTCATCTCTCATTTTCTCAACATCTGCAGCAAGGCATTTTACAACGCCCTCCTGGCCCATTGCTTTTCCCATAGCTTGTTCATACTTTTTCTTGACATCCTGGTACGTTTTAGTAACGTAAACCATCGTAGTTACGTATCGCTGAGATGAAAATTCATGATCATTCTTATGGCATTCGCAAAATTTGCAATAGCCAAGCAAGGTCACACTGGGACACCAGTACTTACTGTCACATGGATAGTGACATGTCCTTTCACACTTCTTACAGTTCTTTGCCTTGGTCCCATATGCTGCATTTTCTTGTGACTTCTTTGGTTCTTTAATCTGGTAAGTAAACTTTGATTCCTTTTTTATTTCCTTTTCATGCTTTACAAGGATCATCTTTTCTTGGTCCAGTTGAATCATTTTTGCTGCTCCGAGGTTTATTTCTTGGTTGATCCCATCTAACTGCATCTTAAGAGTCTCCTTTTCTTCCATAAGTTCTTGGGTTAGTAATAGTGATTTCTCACGCATAGCCATAAGGGTTTCAAAAAGACTTTTTAAACTCTTGGTTCTCTTTTCCCAGTTCATTCTATCTTCTTCATCACCATCATCATCATCATCATCATCGTCATCCTTGAACAGCCCTGAGTTGTTGAATTTAAAATAAGTTTTGACATTTATTTTAGCTTCACTTAGAGCTGTTAATGCTTTAGGCTTTTTGCCATCTGCAAATGTGCATAGAGGAATTATGTTTTCTTCAATGTCTCTGCCAAATAAGGACAGGATTGAATCAAAGATATATTGTTGGTTATCAGTAAGACGTGCTAGGGATGATTGGACAACGAATCCAATGGCGCTGATGTGATCTAGACCTGCACTGCCCTTGGTCTTGAAAAATCTCTCAATCTGTTCAGTTATCTTCTTGTCCATGTCAGGACCGTCTGTGTCCCCAAATCCTGGAGTGTCTACGATGGTCAAAGTACATGGGACTTGGAACCAAGGCTGGTGATGTAGAGTGTACGATGTGATGGTTCTCGTTTGACTCTTGGCTTGGTTTGCAACACCCGCCTCTTCTGGAATAAGCTTCACTCTGAAATCATCCTCGAATTGTACCCCCATAACATAATTCGTCATTGCATTGAGTAGGGTTGTCTTTCCAGCTCCAGTTGCTCCAAGTAGCATTAAGGTTTTTTCTTGTGCTGTCTCATTTGGAGTTCCAAATTCAAATTTCCGTATTCCTAAACCCTCAGACCCACATGGCTTCAAGTTTAACAAGTATACTATCTCACCATTAGCCTCTTTATACTGTGTGGTATCCTTACAAATATTTTGTTTTTTTATCTCTTGTTCAGACATTTTATTTTTGGGTGGTTTTTTTGTACCACTTCTTTCAAAAAAGTATTAATACAAGCAATAACTGTTTGAAACAAATGTAACCAAGTTATGTACATACATTATCAAATTATCATTACTTAATCCTTCTTCTTCTTTTGATCTCTTCTTTACTAATCAAAGTCTTCCTTAATTCCCTTTTAAAATCTTGAATGGAATTCTACAAAAAAGTAAGAATTCTTCACTTTTAACCATGACGTGATAACAGATTGGGGCAGAGTAGAACAAAACGATTTTACCAATATATTAGTAATTCAGATTTATAATAACAAATTTGATTATATTAAGCCAGATATGTCATTATTCAAATAAAACAAAATTATCATCAAGGTATTAAACCTAAATTGCAATAGTTGACATAAAAATCTGTCGACTTAGAGCGGGACTCAAACCTACGACCCTTGGAAAACTATTACCAGCAATATTGCAATATAGGATTAATAATAATACCCTGATGATGAATACATTTGATTGTGATATGTATAGTGGTAATCCTTTGTAAAATTGATTATAACAATAAGATTATAGATATATTACAATTATTATTATATATTCATAATGGTAAAATTAATCCTTACTGTAAAGCTCTGGTTATAAAAAAACAAAAATAAAAAGAACAAAAGAGAAAACAAATCTTTATATATATATATATCAAATCGCATATCTTTTTTGTTGGACTTTATCATTATTTTATATACATACTGTGCACAAGGAAAGTTTTGCTTTCAAATCTACTATTATATCTACAGGTGATTCGTTTTATAGGAAAAGCCAAAAATAACACAGGCTGACAGCCTTCTTTCTATAGAAATTTAGCAAACAACTACAATTCAAGAAATATCAAGTCATAAGAGGATAAAATATTTAGAACATAGGGTTGGGTATCGCTCCAACAATAATATTCTGAAAAAAGTTGTTTTGTATAAAATCATTAATACAACTAAATAATCATGAAGCTTTCTAATTTATGACTAAATTTCCCAGATCACACGTCAGACCGAATAATTTTGCATGTCAAATAATTTGTAATTTTCCCATTTCAACTATTTACCACAATATCTAGAAACTTATTTTGTTCTAATTCTTTGCTGGCTATTTTCTTTTTCATAATTTATATTTGTCTCCTAAAAACCCAAATCGCCAAAGAAGCTACCATAAGCAAGTTAGTCCTTGTTCAACCAATGATTAGTGGAGCAGTGTGACCAAATACATGTTTGTTCATTTCAATAAACTCCATACAACTCAGTTTTTTTTTTAACTACTATAGATAATGTTGCAAGACAAAATGAAAATTTGAATGCTTTCTAATATAAGTAAGCTTTAAGTTTTAATCCGTCTAGAGTTTATTGTTATTATATAACATTAAAACAAATCAGGATTATATATTTTGTAGACAAAGTAGCCCTGACTAAGAGATAGGGTAAATTAATTCCAAAATCCACAAAAAGTAGGATCTTTTTTTTTAGTATAGCCACATAAACTAAACATCATTTGGTCTTGTACATATAAACGACAGAAAGTGCCAAGGCACTCCTTATTTCAAGGAGTATGAAAGATTGTCGTGTATTGTTTGAAATATCTCTTTACAGGTGTTGCTTTTTAAACGAAAATGTATATTTACATGCCTACGATGATTTTGCTTGATTTGGCTGCCTAGTTTTGACCAAAAAAAAAACATTTTGAAAAAAAAAAAAAAAATCAATCGCAAAGATATAGGTCAGTCGAATCCAACAACAAACTAATCAATTTGGAATGGCCTTAGCTAAAATAATAATCTTCAACAATCTGTATTTGAGGAGACTTCTAGAGAAATGTAATACAAAATAATCAAGACTAAAAAAATCCTAGAAGTAAGCACTCACTAAGTGACTACAAGTATCCTGAGTTCCCATAATTATCCTGTTTTACCAAAAAATGGTAAATGAGGAGACTTTTTCCTTTAACTGTAAAATACTTTCTTATCAGGCGTTTAAATATAGTCTTGTAGTAACAACCAAGTCGTATCTTACTATACTATACTCTAGAAGTAAAGATGATGTACTACAATTCTTTTTTTCATCTAAATATTCCTTGTATCATAATCAGAGTAATTTATGTTGTAAACAGGGTCCTATATAACAAGTGTCTGTGTGGAACTGATATGGCTTATTTGTAATGTAGGTATAATGAAATTCAAAAATAAAAAGGTTAAAATCTAATCCTGGACACATTTTGATCCATGACATTGTAGGTTGTAACATTATAAGGTTATCAGCGTTCCCCTAAAAATATTTTTTATTTCTCACCTAAAATATCAACTTATTGTTCTGCTTTATATTTCCTTCAATGCAATTATAGTAGAAGCAAGAATGATCTTTGAAGCCGTTCTAAAAATAACAACGAAAATGACTTCTTACCTGGTCAGGCAAATGTAATAAAAAAGCAAATTATGTCATCTGATTTCAGCAAAACTGTAATACTTCTAGTTACCAACAATGGATTTGCTGTTGGTGGTTTTCAATATTTTTCAATTTTCCCCAACCTGAAAACAACACCAAGATATTTTTGATTAACAATTGTAGATTATATTGAAAATATGAATCATAACAAACTTGTATGTTTATTAATGTATTTTTTGATAATTTCTAAAAGAAGAATTATTTAACTTACCTATTTACCAAAATTTCAATGCAATCTTCTTTCTTCTGTCATTTGGTTTAGAAGTGAGATGGATCATTCCTTTTTGGCCTTTTTATAGCAAATAATTCCCGCAAAAACTGAAAGTGAAAGAAATTTGTTTGGACTTGATATTTCTGAGAATTTAGAAATTCTTTAGAAAAAAGTCATGAAGGATAAATATAGTGACAGCAAAGTTAATATGCAAACACTTTTACATGTTTTATCAAACAAACAAACGATTTTGCTTTTGCATTAGAGAAATATTGACATTAAAAAAACTAATGCTGAAAAAGACTTGTTTTGACTTGAATATCTTGGAATTCAGTTTGTCTTATAAAAAAAAGAAAGTCATGAACAAATAAAAAACCATTTAACATAAATGGCTGAATAATATTTAAGGTGTGTAAAAATATGTGAAGGATATTTTCAATAGAAAGAGAGAGTCTTATTGCCAACTGGAATTAATTTTACTTTAAAGCATGTTTAGATCAGATTTCCTAGATAGAGATTTTTAAAAAGTATTTTCATATTTCCACGTATAGGCCAAAAGTCATTCAAATTTCATCCAATTGTGGAAATGATTTTATGAAAGACTTTTTCAAACAAAAATATTGGACATTTTTACAATAAAATCTCTGTCTGGAGACTTTTAGAAATTGCATTGTGTTACTTTTTAGGTTTTTTTGGAGAAAAAATCTGCACATTGTGACAAAGTCAATCCTATATTTCTTAAATTATCATTAGAAGAAGCTATCATATTTTAAGACAAATAATTTTGAACATAGTGCTGGGTATAAAAGCATCTGCAACGATTGTCAATCTAAAACCTTTCTTGGGCAAAAGAATGTAGGAATTATAATACAGCAGAATCAATATAAATTAATTAATAACAAACTGCCAAATAACTATACTGGCTATAAAAAGTGGAAAATTGTAACAGATGATAGATGTTCATTTTTTATGGAAGGAAAGGGAATGTGACGTAATAGAAAGTCTTTTAACTGAATTCCAGAATATAATATATTTTGGTTGATATAAATAGAGAAAATCTTTTCTTTGGTATTGTTGATAAATATTGTGACAAAATAATGAAGGTTGTTTTGATATTGATGAAAAGATATATATACCAGGCAAGATTTATTAAACGGGAAAATATAAATATAGAATAACAATAGAGTGACCCCAGGGTGCGAATTACTACTGGTCTACTGATCCATATCCAGTGGATTCTGGTCTGGACCAGTAGAGATCTGGACCAGCTGGTCCAGCCATCCAAAAAGAATATAATAAAGTTTAGAAAATATATACACATCAAAAATAATAAGTTTGATTTGTTCTCTCTAGAGTGGAAAGACCTACTAAACTGGTTTAATATCTTAAATAACTTTAATGTAGATAGTTGACTAAATATGCACCCTTATAATCCAATGCTTGTTTTGTCTGTTGGTGTTAAATTGTGGTCCTATTATTGTAGTCTTGTGAGATAGTCTATCTCTGTCCTTTCATGTTCGTTGTTAAAAAAAAAACTATTCGCAGTTACGGCTGAGTGGTATTTGTATTTGGGTTTTTTACAATGTGTACTTACAATATGATAATTTGAATAAATGGTATGTGGATTCCACAAAAAAAAAAGAATCAAATTTCAATACCTGAAATTTTTGCTATAAAGTATAATACAAAATGACATGCCAGGTCAAGAACACTGACTGAACTTTCATTTACACTGTCATTTTCACTTTCACTTTCTCCTCCAAAGCTTTACAAAAATGTATGGAGAGAAACATTTTTTTGCATATCTGAGATTATTCATATTTGTTAAATAGTTACTATATTATCACCTTGTCATCATCATCATCATCATTATTATCATTATCATCATAGGAGTTTTTTGTCTAGTCTACATGACATGGTCAATAACTTATTGTTTGGATCATACGATTCATACATACAACAATATCACATATAAAGATCAAAAGTATTTTTTTAAATGAACCATGCTAGGTTCAACGTTAAGTTTCCTTTATAATTTTGTGTTTTGGAGTGTACTTTTCCAAACAGTTGTGATTAAACTTATTGTCAGAAAAGGAAAGAATTCTTCCAATTTTTCACGTCTTTTGATAAACATCTTTATTCAAATTTTCAGAATTGTTTCATGTATATTTTGATATTGTGAGTACGTGCAGCAATCTTTTGTTGCTTCAAAGAACATTTCAAAAAGTATTATTTGCAGTTGAAAACCTCTGTAAACAACAATTTGCAGTTGAAAACCTCTGTAAACAACAGCAAACAGTCTGGGCAACTGTTAAGAAAAAAAAGGATGTCAATTGGTGATATCAATATCTGTTGTAAACATGTCTCAAACACTAGATTTGATGGCACCATGTACCAATGTGATTATTATTTTGTTGAGCATTTTTCAAACTTTCGACATTATATGGCATGTTCAAAGTTCTTTTTATGAACCCTTTTGATTTTTTTCCCAAAGCAGGTAAACAAATTATTTACCAAACTGATTGAAATTTTCAAACATGATGAACATAACAAACAACATTATAACTAATTATACATTTTACAAGTACTTTAATTTTAAGTGGAGTCTGTATCATTTATCTGATGAACAAAAGATTTTGAGTGTTCATGGTTCATGATATAATACATTGAAAATACAAAACCTTTTTTTATTTATAATTTTATCGTTATCTTATGTTCAATTTTTTTTAAACAATTACATAATGTTCTAAACTGTTGATATCCAATAGAAACTAATGCTAGATAATTCGTTGTAGGACCAGCTGAACATTTGGATGGTTTCACTTTCATTTTAGTTTAATTTTCTTGAGAAAAGCTCACAAAGGCTTGCCAGTTTGTATGGTTCACAATACTATTTACACCCATTGTGCAGTGCCAAAATATTTGATCAGCTTTGGTTGACCAAGTTGTTAAGAAAAACAATTAAAACACAGGGTATTCAGAATATTGAAAAAAAATGGTTTTTTTTATCTAAAGGTGTCTGATGTATAGGTAAACAGATTTGTTTTCATAAAAGATAAAGGAAGTCTTGGCGCCAACTGGGATTATCATTTTATTTGTTATCTTCTTTAGAAATATGAAAAAAATGGCATTTTAAAAATATCTAGGGGGCTTAATATGGAGAATCTGATCTGAAAAGATTTAATTGCCACTTTAGAGCATGTCCTGACCAGGTTTCCTTTATTTGCATAGAGTTATTGAATTGATCTTTTATACACCCATTCAAGCCAAACATATTATTAACATATTATCCAGTTGTGAAAATGATTTCTCTTATATTTCATAAAAATAACCTTTAAAAAAAATCATATCATTAGTATATAAAAATGTGTTTGATACTCTGAATACTGCTGTTAATTGTACTGCAATGGCAAAGGTAAAATGTTGTGTGTTTTTTTATTTGTAAGGACAAAACTTGAGTTGTGTTTTAATGAGTTGATTCAGTTTTATTCTGGAGTCTGTTTTGGGATTTAACAAGATGAACCAGGTCTGAAAAAGTGTTAATAGCTTAAACGTGTTCTGACCAGATTTACCATGTTAGATTCCCGTAGAGATTTTCAAAATGTTTTTTTTCATATTTGCTTGCAAGCAAAAAATAATCTAAATGTCAGCCAGTTATGCAGATTTTTCTTTCTTATACTTTGAAAAATTATCTTAAAAAAAACATTCATGGGTATGCATAAGGCAATAGAAAGTGGGGAGACTCACTTACCTGTATTCAGTATGAGGCTTTACAAATACTATAGTCTATGTCCAACGTTTCATTCATTTCTGATGTGAAGCAGATAATTTCTAAAAATGTTCGAACTTGCACATCCTTTTTTCTTTCATTTAAGGCTTAAAATTAATTGTAGCCATTTTACAAATTTCATTTCTACAAAATAAAGGTTCTAGGGTAACAAGTGTTTCATTGGGGGAAAAAAGCAAAGTTCAGTTTAATTTGTAAAGATATAAGGTTATCTGCGTTTCGTTAGAATTATATTTCATTTCTTGACTAAACCATCAACCTATTTTTCTGCTTAGTTGTTCCTTAAGTGCAATTATATTATAAATAAAATTATTTTCTGAAGCAAACAATGCAATGATGCAAACAATAAATAACTCTTACCAAAATTTCATATAATGGCAGTGTTCTTTCTTCTATCATTTGCTGTAAAAGTGAGATTGATAATTTTTTCTAAGCCCTTTTTATAGCCAATATTTCCCATTTTGAAAGAGCACTCCCTTGAAGTATATAATGGAAAGCTGGTATGCATATATCACTTTTAATTCAGCTGTGAATGATGTGTAAATACTCTCCATCCAACAAAATTAATAGCGAAGAAGGTGTTTGCATACTGATTTAAACATCTATTCATGAACCTCTAGTTAAAACCTATATTATGCTTTCAGCACGTCATTGTGTACCTATCCATTTCAATGAAAGGGCAATTTACCATATACAGAATATTAAAAAAATCAAAAACGTTCACATGTGAAAAAAACATTTTTTTTACAAAATTTGAATCAACTCCTTAAATTTTTGAAATGTCAAGATAAAAAGTCTATCCTACTGATTTATGGCTTGAAACCTTCCAGGTACCTTTCAAGATTGAATAAGGAATTAGAGTTTATGTAACACTTATATAAATGTAAAGAAATTTTTTGTCATTTTTTTTCAAGTTTAATTCATTTTTATATTTATTTATTTTGTTTATTTTCAAACCATGTAGATAAAACTAACTTTCACTTTTAGTTTCGATTTGGATTTGTATAATACATCAAAATGATCATTGTTGAATTGTAATGCAAAAAATAAAAACATTCATTTTTGTGAAAGCAACTACCACCTTTATTTTTTATCCAAAGCATATTTGATGAACACTGTTATAAAAAAAATTACTTTAGAGCATTTTCATTGTTGATGGAAGGAAAAGTAGAATATTTTTGTTTCTAAAAAACATGTTTAATCATAAAACAACACACAATGCCAAATACAACTCCAATGTAACTCTTTTATAGAATAATCAGCTGTTGTCAAGGATGGCATTTTTTACCATATTTTAGGTAATTTTAAATCAAAAACAAGATTTATTATTATTTATTATTATACTGTTTTTGCAACAGTCTGAACAAAACAAAACGATATAAATGTACATTGCATTATGTTTGTTATTGTTAACAGCAAGAACCTTGTACTGTATGTTAGGTAATTTTTTTCAGATTCAATTTTTTTCAAATTCTCTACTGGTATTGAAACGTATCATTTTTTTTCATTGATTCATTCACAGCTTATCAATATAACTAAAGCCTTTTTGCGAATGCGACTCTAATTTCCTTTTATAAGCTCATTTATGGCAAAATTGAAAATAGGTTCAGAATTTCTGAGAAACAGTTTCGAAAGCTAGCAAAATGAAACAATAAGTAATTGTATGTTACATAGAAAACTGATATTTTTTTTATCAATAATTAATCTGACATCATAGGGCCTAATAATCGAATATGTACAAAAAGCTTTGAAACACTTTGACAAACATACACATTTTTATGATGATAATAATTATTAAATTCAACATTTTTGTATAGTTTTTAGCATGGTCTATTATACATTTTTGACATTTAATAAAATGTTAGTTAGGTACACTGTGAGTTCATTTGTGTCACACTAAAACTTCTTTCACATTGCCATTTGATCAAATATCATGTTGAATAGTTGATCAATGAATGTTACTTTATCCACTAGATGGTAAAAGTCAAGAGTTTAGTTTAATTAATATGATGATTACTGGTTAGATGAATCTACATAAGGATTTATAATCATAGTAAGTTTATAAAATATGCTCTTTGTGTCCTCTCTTTTATCTAGAGGCCTAATCTTGTTTAAAGAATGTCTTATTTTATTGGCCCCACAATTAAGGGTATAATCATACTTGACAAACATTTATTATTCATTCATGCAATTGCACCATATATGTCTTTTACTCTGGAAATGGTATCAGTTTGCTCTTTGAAAATATCATAGCCTTCAGAGGTCAATTGGTCCAATATTTCTGATATCTTTTTAACTTTTTCAAGTTGTTCTATTCTCCTGTCATCTCTATGTTTTGCTTGTCTTTCCTTTTCTATCATCCTTTCAAGAAAATCATCAGTAGATACCGGGATTGCTTTCAAAGCTATTTCTTGAATACGTTTTTTACATTTCCTTGCTTCTAGATTTTTCAAAATTATCTCACTGATCGATTTCTCAACATCATCACCAAGGCGTTTTACTATCTTTTCTTGTGTCATTTTCTCACCTTTAGCTTTTTGGTATCTTTTCTTAAGATCATCCGATGTTTTTGTAACATAAATTGTTTCAACTGTCCACTGCTGTGATGAATTTTCATGGGATTTAAAATCACATTCACATACTCTGCAACTGCCCCCCCAATTGACAGTAGAACACCAGTATCTATCTCCACATGGAAAATGGCATGTCTCTTTGCAATCTTTGCAGTTTTTTGCAAGCCATCCACCTGTTATACCCTCGAGTTTGCGTCTTTCCTCACGTATTGAATATGTGAAGTCTTTTTTGTTCTCGACATCTGACTTGTGTTCTTCTAGCACTTTCTGCTCTTCTTCAAGCTCAAGTAGTTTTGACGTTCCCTCTTCAATCTTTCTGATGATGCCATCTAACTGTGATTTCAGACTTTCTTTCTCTTTCATCAGTTCTTGTGTTAGAAGGAGTGACTTCTCGGGCTTTGTTTGCACTGTTTCAAACAAATTTTGAAAACTTTTAGCTCTCATCTTCCAGAACATTTCTTCAAACTTAATCTTTTCTTCATCATCGCAGCGTCCATATAATCCGGAGTTATTGAATTTATAATGTTGTTTTATATCTATTCCAGCTGCTTCAAGAGCCCCTAAACATTCAGGCGTATTTCCATCTGCAAAGGTTAGTAGAGGCATGATGTTTTCTCTGATATCATGGCCGAATAAGGAAAGGATCTTATCAAAGACGTATTGTTGTGCTGGGGTAAGGCGGGCTAAGGATGATTGGACAACAAATCCAATGGCGCTGATGTGATTTAGACCTGCAATGCCCTCAGTCGTGAAGAAGGTTTCAATCTTTTTGGTTATCTGTTCATCGATTTTAGGACCAGAGGTGTCTCCAAATCCTGGAGTATCCACAATGGTCAAGGTAAAGGGAATCCGAAACCAAGGCTGCTGGTGTATAGTGTAGGATGTGATTTTAGAAGTTTGACTCAAATATTGTTTAGCAGCATCCTCTTCCTCTGGTATAAGTCTCACTCTATAATCTTCATCATACTCTACACCAAAAACAAAATTGATCATTACATTTAGCAAGGTTGTTTTCCCAGATCCAGTAGCTCCTAGAAGCATGATGGTTCTTTCATGCATAGTTCCTTTTGGAGTACCAAACTCAAATTTTCCTGTTCCATGGCCCTCTTTTGTTACAATAGGCTTCAAGGTAAGGAGGTATGTTTCACGCCCTGAAGAATTTGGGCACAAAGTGGTCATCTGAGTTATCAGGCCTTTTCTTCGTCCTCGTTCCACCTTTGAATCTGACGTAGCATGTTTTGCACATGACTGCTCTGCCTGAGACTGGGATCTGCTCCCAAAAAAGGACTTTAATTTGTCGGTAGCTCTAGTGATAAGTTAGCCAAAAACTGACAATTTTAAAGATAGTTGTCAATGAGTGGCAGAAGCAATAACTATATATACTTTATACAGACTTAATAGCTAATTGACATAACAATGATTGACATTGATGATAAAATTTGAAAAAATACAGAAAGTTAATTTGTATAATACTGGTATGTTTACAATGGTCGTCTTTGAGGTTCCTCTATAAGACTTTTTTAGGCATCTGCAAAAAGAGTAAAAAAAAATGTAAACAGTTGGTATCATTGATTTTGAAAAAAAAACACGTTTCACCAAGTTAGATACATGTGAAGCCAGGAAATTGTGTAAAGTTGTTAACAAATTGCTAGGCCTCACTTCAACGACGTTTAGCTTGGACAAACTAGCAGAAAATCTATTTGATGGAGATCACGAAAAAAAAAACATAAAAGGTAAGAGCAGTCTAAGCGAACTGGAAATTATTGTTGATTTTTGATATAGTTTATTTTCTTTGGAAATATGATGCAATAAAAATGAAAATCACAATGAGCATTTAACAAGGGAAATCTGGTCAAATCATTTTGTTTCTATATTTCCATACAAGCAAACACATTTGAGAAGAACAAGACTATGTTTTTGATATTCTGAATCATTGTGTATGTCAGTCGTATCCATCAATCAACTTATTATACGTCCTAACTTGAATTACATGCTTGAAAAAGTAAACTGACAGGCCTCTCCAGATATAAAAATTTGGATTCACACATATAATTTCTACTGCAATTTACTTCATTTTCATAACAAATGCAAACATTTTGATGTAAGCTCATCTGTGCATTAATATGTATTGAATTGAAAAACTAAACTTTTCAAATACAAACATGTTTAGGGTGATTCATTTGATTGGTATTTATATAATTTCGAACATACTTCTAATAGCTTCGTCGTACTACTAATTATAATCTGAGACCCCTTTGTCGAAAATATCAAGAAAATGCAATGTTTACCTCTCTGCTGTTTATCTTCCGTTGGTTTACCTAAGAACAGCCTTTTAGAAAGTTATGAACTCAAATCATGTTGTCACTATCTTTTTCCTTTTCAAAATACTCTCTGTAACATCCAGACATGAACTGAGGAAGAGCTGATGAATTAATTGCTATTTATTCATCAGCCAATTTCAGACTTATACAATAAAAAAATGATTTATTCTATTTTATTTTAAAAAACAAACAGATGTCTGACATGAAAAAAAAAAAGGCTTACCATATGGTTGAAACTCATGTGTAATGGATTGGTTTTGGTTTTGAGGTTTGAGGCAAAAAAAAGAACGACTTCATCCTGTATCACCGTGCCTGTATTGTGCTTCCAAAATACTGTTTTATTTGGTAATAAATGTATCATCTTGAATAGAAATTTGGATATAGAAACTAAAATCTTTTTTTCCCAAACTGTTACTGGTCTGATCAAATGGGTTAAAAAAACTACCTTTGCTAAGATGAAACATGATTTTGTCATTGTGTAACAAGGATGCAGAAAAATGTACATGAAAATAATTGCCATAGTTTTCGGACTTTGGGGAAAAAGGCAAGATTTTTGTATAAGGGATATGTTATATTATGTGTATATATGTTTATTACTTGGCCAACCATGTACCAAGAGATGAGACTGAGAGTCTAAAGAAAAATAATTAAGTATGAAATGATAATCATATTGTAATATCATTTAAACTTATTCACACAACAAAAAATTTCACTCACTAAACGGAGCTTTCTTCCACAATCGTTTTTTTAATTTTGGCAAAATAGTGCTGTAATTGTAATGTAAGAATCAACAATGTACTTTTCAAAATTAATAGATAGCTTTGAGTGTCAGATTGTGTTTCATTTCACTTTCACTTTTACTTTCAAAAGAGTTATGATTAATGGTGTGCTATAAATAAAATGAAGTCACCATGTAAATTATCTATTTGTCAATAATCCTGCTGTTTTTCCTTTTTTTCATATTTTTTTCATATTGTAGCAGATGTTATATAAATACTAAAGTGTGGCTGTTACTTCAATGATTAATATGTAAAACAGCATGACTTTTCTCAAATTTATTTAAAAAAATAATGTTATAATTATTAAAATGACATTTTTGTAATCACTAGGTGAAACTTAATTATATGCTCAATTCATGGTTTGAGCATAATATACATCAGATTCTGATCTAATGAGATTACTTTCACTTTCATTCTCATCATGAACCATGAGAACAGCTGTACAGTTAACCAAAACAATAAATATAATGGTAATTTGGCTGATATGGTGTCTTTTGTTATACAATCAAACTATTCCAGTTTCATTTCCATGTGCAAGAGATGAAAAGGATAAAAAACATTGAAGAAGGGTTTTTTTTCTATTGCAAATGCAGTTGTAAGCAATTTAGCTAATCTCTAATGAAATAAAAAAATCTTTGAATTGTTTTCTTTATTACCTTCATGGGAACGTCAATGTTATTTGTCAGTGATTCATACTCAGTGGGAACTTAAATAGAAACAAAAACTGACAGGAGTATCCAAAATATCAAGAACATAGTTTGATGATTCTGTCTAACCATCTTGTAGGCTACTGTTAGTGTAGCGTATATGCATGCTTATTCAAGTTCCAGGTTATATTCAAATGTACCACACTCAAACCTACTGTACATAGTTTCATAAATATGGAATTAGTTTCAAAGTTTTTAGTTTGACTAATTAATTTTGATATTTTATTATTTGGTGATTTATATAATATATATATCTATAATTGAGATGTTTACGACTTGAGATTTACAATATAATTTCTCTCGTACTTGGATTTACTGTTTGGATTCCTTATGATATGGGACTGTTTAAAATCCTGAGATTGGAATTTTACATTATTTTATGTGTTAATTTTCTTGGATTGGGATTAGAAAATTTGAAAAACCCATGTTTGTAAAAATTGTCATTCATTGATAACATTCAGATAAACAACTAGTTATTGCTTTACATTGGAACGATGTGTAAAAAAGAGCCTGTGTGAAAAAAATGTACTTTCACTTTCACTTTCTGTGTGTGTATAATGCTATGGTACAAGTAATGCATACTAGTGAAATTAGGTAGACAAGATAACATAATGAAATGAAAAATGCATGTCCTCTAGATCTAGGATTCACAGGTTCAAGCAATTAATTTTAAGTATTCATTTTATATGTCATTTTAATAACAGAATAATATCAGTATAGTTATAAAGTTTTCTCTTTCAAATCCACAAGATGGCAGCATCGGCTTTGCTTTACCTATGTGTTTCCAAATGACATCTAATGCATGAAAATACAACATAATATAAAGGCCTTTGAGAATTTTCTACCAATGGAAAACGGCCACTTTGATTAACTTAATGCAACTGCAAACAAACCTTTTGATATACGGCAAAATAGATGTTTTGCATAAATCATTTTTAACAATGTAGGAGAGTGCAAGTAAGAATTTAAAATAAATACTTCCAGATTGGTGTTTATTCAATATTTGCTTTTATTTGTTTTGAATACTAGTATTCCTTTCCAAGTCAGGGGTGTTTTCAAAGACTATCAACTTCAAAGATTATAGTAAAAGTGAAGCACTTTATCACTGCATCAGTAAAAGGCAAATAGAGGTTACACGTATTTATTTCATGACATGTGCACAACAGGCAAATTAGCATGATGAAGATGAGGACAATTGTCTCTATCTTATTAGTATAACTGTGGTTTTGCTTGTGTGTTTCTCTTAGGGGAAGGGAGGGGCTAGACAATGATATTTACATGATTGTATTTTGAAAAATCATGTATGCTTTCAGTAGTGCCAAATTATAATGTTTCTGAATGATAATTTGCCATAGATTCCACTTTTACTTCTCAGAAAGGATTTTTAAATTAAGAGTAAAAACAAAAAGTGTCATTAAAATAAAAGATAAAATATTTTTTTCCAAAGGAACCATCACCTTCATTTATTTACTTAAGCAATACATTTTATGATTGTCATATAAAGTTATACAAATATTTGTAAGAAAAAGTGTACATTTTATTGGATTTAATATTAGACACCAACAGCATACAGCAAATGATGCTCAATGGTTATCATTTATCAACAAAACAAGCAAAAATCTAAACTCAAAAACCATTAAATGTCACTTATTTATTTTGTAACATTTTGCTCAACTTATTAAGTTAATAAGTATAGTTTCCAATAGCACTCGAGTATTGTCTAGTGATTACCACTTCCAGCACAGTCAGTGAAGAAATTAGATAAGGTCTTACATTTTCATTCAGCAAACATTCATAATATACAAAAATGTTATAATTGTCTTTATCTAAAAATTAAACAAGAAATAAGCTGATAAAAACGAATAGGTGCAACACAAGACATTTATAAAAAGTTAGCTTTGAACTGATAACAACATTATAGATCAAAACAAAACTTTTTTGTGTTATGGGCAGCATGATTTATACATCACTTCCAACCTCACCATGACAGACATTTCATAAACCCTTTTTTCTTCAAAAGTTAATGAATTCAAACAATTTAAAAAGAAAGTAACCCTTCACCATTTCAACCAGGAATTTATAAAGGTATATAATTATATTTTAATGCTACCATTTTTTTTACATTAGTCAGACCATAAAACATACATATTATAATGCTGAGTCGTGTAGATTCATCTAACCAGTGTACAAAAGTTAATCTTTTTACAGGTTCAAATATGCTTACATTGAAAGCTTTCGACTACTGCTGTAGTCATCTTCAGTCATAATGACGTTTGACTTGAATGTCCACTAGATGTTGTGGAAAAGATACGTGGACGACACTTATGCTGTTTTATAAAAAGATCATGCTTCGGAACTTACAAACCACCTGATAAATGGCATACAACAGCACCTCTAGTGATCAGGTCTTTTTTTAATGCAAAAACAAACCAACAAAAGATTGTTAGCTAAAAAAAAGGAGGGGGGAGGGGTTGGTTTTATAAATATTCTACCAAATGCCAGTTACTAACATGGTGAACAGGTTAGTTTTTTTAATGATGATTGGCTATAAGTTAAGCAAATTAATATTTGTTTTGCATTTACACCAATAAACCATTTAATATTTTGTTTCTTCACAAAAAAAGATGAAAACTTTATAAAGCAACCATCCTCTTTATTATACAGAAAGAAATAACAAACATAATAACATAATTGAGTCATGTAGATTCATCTAACCAGTGTTTATCATGAACACAAAACTTTTTACTGGTTTAAAAATTGCTTACATTAAAAGCTTTTGACTAACGCTGTAGTCATCTTCAGTCATACAGCAATTGTTGAAAGCTTTTAATGTAAGCAGTAAAAAGTTTAACTATAATTGTAATTCCAAATATTTATTAGATAATAAAATGTTCGTTGCTTGCAGCTAGAAGATGTACACTAATACATAACAGCATTATGAATATGTACATACTATGTTTACATTATAAATACAATATAGCCCAATGTAGCATAAATGGCAAAGAGAAATATATTTTGTATTTATGGGATTGTAAAATGACATTGGCATTTCATGTAATTTTTACAAGGCATTACTGTAGTTTTAAGATAATTATCCTTAATTGAAAAATGCTATACTCCATGTAGAAAGATCAAAGCTACATTACAAAATACATGTACCATTAAAATATGAAACAATTAAAATTGACATAGTTTTAAGCAACTAAATTTGACCTAGATCTAATAACTAATATAGAATGTTTTTACAGAAAATACATACAAACATTATTCAAAGCATCATAACATATCAAGAATAACCTTCACCATGACATTGAAATAAAAATAAAATAACATTCAATATGTAGTATATCTACTATATTATAGACACATCTAGATAAAAGAAACGAAATTCTTACTTTACATAAAATTGCATTCATAAAAAAAGATATCTTACAAACATATCAAAGCGTCAATATTCAACAGGTATGTTTCAGACTCTTATTGGTTTATTCAAGTTATGATACGCTATTAAGACAGTCTTCAAAACAATTACTCACGGAAATTATGTTATGCAATTTTAGAGTCATATTTATTTTGTAACTGGTTTTGCACCATATCTCTTTTTAACTTTGGAAATGGTATCAGATTCATCAGCAAATAGGTCAAAGCCTTCAGCAGCGAATTCATCCAGAATTTCGGAAATCCTTTTCACTTTTTTGAGTTGTTCGATTCTTTCTTCATATTTTGGTTTTCGGTCAAGTTTTTCCTGCTGAATCTTCTTATCTACATAGTCTCCAGTAGATTGAGAGGTCGGTTTTAAGGCTATTTTGCAAATGCGAGCTTTGCACTTTTTGGCTTGTAAATTTTTTTTAATGACCTCATTTGTCATTTCCTCAACTTTTTCAGCAAGGCGTTGTACTACCTTTTCTTGTGTCATTAGCTCATCCTTTGCTCTTTTGAAATTTTCTTTCATATCCTTATATGTTCTTTTGACCGCAACGTCCTCGAATACATAACGGTTTTTTGAATGTACATGTTGTGTCATCCAGCATTTTCCTGGGCATATTTTACATGAATTTACCAAGGTGACAGCTGCGCACCAATAGCCACTCTCACAAGGAAAGTGGCATGTTTTATTACATTGTAAACAGTTCTTGGCTGTCTGGCCATATTGTATTGGCTTTAGAACTTCTCTTGTTTCTGTTTCAGTGTATTCAAAGTCCTTGTTGTCATCTATATCAGACTGGTGTCCATTCAGAACTGCCTGGGCATTGTTAAGGTTGATTAGTTTTGAAGTTCCAAGGTGAATTTCATTGTTGATCGCCTCTAGCTGAGCTTTAAGGGTTTCTTTTTCTTCCATTAGTTCTTGTGTGAGAACGAGGGATTTTTGCTTCAGTTTTTGTACTGTTTCAAAAAAGTCAATGAAATTTTTTGTGCCCATATCCCAATACATTTGGTCAAAGCCACTACTATCATCTTCGTCTTCATCCTCATCCTCATCTTCATCTTCATTTGGTTTGGAAGAGCTTCCAAACAGACCCGAGCTATTGAATTTAAAAAAATGGTTCACCTTTATCTCAGCAGCTTTTAGAGCTTTCAATGCTTTAGGCTTTTTACCATCTGCAAAAGTGAGAAGTGGGTTGATATTTTCTTCAATATCTTTTCCAAACAAAGATAAAATTTGATCAAAAATGTATTTCTGTGCTTCAGTTAGGCGTACCATGGCTGCCTGGACAACAAATCCAATGGCATTAATGTGATCTAGACCTGCAATGCCGGAAGTCTTGAAAAACTGTTCAATCTGTTCAGTAATCTTCTCATCTTTTTTTTTACCGCCTGTGTCACCGAATCCAGGAGTATCTACAATGGTTAAGGTGTAAGGAATTCTAAACCATGGCTGTTGATGTATGGTGTAAGAAGTTACCTTTGAGGTTTGGCTTTCAGCTTCACTTGCAACTCCCTCGTCTTCAGGAATCAGCCTCACCCTGAAATCATCCTCCCATTCCACTCCAAAAACAAAATTGATCATAGCATTGAGCAAAGTAGTTTTTCCTGATCCGGTAGCTCCAAGAAGCATGATGGTTAGTTCTTGACTACTCTCATTGACGGTACCACATTCAAGTTTTCTTGTTGGCTTCCCATCTGTTGTTACAATAGGGTTCAGGTTTAAAAGGTAAGTGTTTCGCCCTTTTGTGTTTTCACATAAAGTTGCCAACTGAGAAATTTGATTTCTTCTTTCCTCACAGCCTGACATGGCTGCTCTTGTTGTTCCAAGCTCCTAAAAGGGGGAAATAAAGTTCACTTTTTGAAATATGTTGTATATCCTTAACCTTTGATATACATATACAGTGTAAACATTGGAAACTTCTCAAATCATTAAAACTGGACATCCTAAAAAGGTGCCATTCATAGTTAATTTTCTTGTTGTAATAATCAGCATGCATACTTAACAAAAAGGTCTGTTTACATTGTCGAGGGAAAAAAAAACCTTTGAAATTGCAACTGTGTTTAAACTGTATGATTTTTAAGTGATTCAAAGAATTTTAAACTGAAACTTTATATTGCTTACATAATCAACAATGTCAACAGGGATTAAAGTGCCTGCACATTTTAGACCATGTTGCTTTAAGAGTGCTGGGATAAGGTATAGGGTTGCAGTATACCAATTCCACCCCCTTGGTGTGAGTACTTTAACCTAGCTTTTAGGAATTCAATTTTCAAAAGATGATTATTTCAATAATTTATAAAGCTACTGCATTTTGTGTTATTCAATTCAAATGAAAGATTTAAAATGACATTCACCCACACTTGCTTAAAGCTTTGGTTTTTTATGAATTAAAATCAATATTTGAAATCTACATTTAGGTGCAAAAGATTCGTTCATTGTGTATGCCGGAACATTTTAAACTCTAGTCAGCAGAAAACCAAAAGTTGAACTGCAGAAATTTAGGTGTTTATTTTGTTGTTTTTTAACATATTTGTAAAAATGGTAATAATGTCACCAAATTAGATAGATACAAGTGTATGATTCATTTTCAGATAAGGTAGTTTTGTGAACTTTGACCTAAAAAATGAACTTGAAAATTTTAAGACATATAAGAATAAGCACATGAATGCTATCATACCTGGAAAATCAAACAATCTAAACCTGTCTGATGTAGAAAAAATACATATCAAAGACATCAAAATAGCAATTCCTGGTTTATCTTGCAACTTCTTATATATAAGGAAAATATATCAATGACTGAACTTCACTTAGACCAACAAAAAACAAATCAATCTTTCTAAAAGCTTGGCTGGAGATTGATAACGATCTGCATACCAGCAACATGTGCATTGAATGTTTGATAGTAGCACGTACAAATGACACAACAAATCATAATAGTGAGACATTATTGAAAGTCTTATCATCTTGAAAATAAAGTTTAAAAAACATTTAAATATTTTCATTCCAAACTAAAAAGGCTACTGCTTCTCCTTATGTTATTTACATAAGATAAAGATAACAAGTTCAAAAGGGAAAACTTGTCACCTGAATTATATTTCAAGATAAGACATGCAACAGGTTAAGATGAATATTTAAAAGGTCAAAAGAGGGAAAGATATCAAAATCTATGTGATGACATGTAAAACCTCTATCACTCATGAAAATGATGTTTCTATGTCAATATTTGAATGGATAAAATGATAAATGCATAACACCAGACAAATGTGGATCATTTTAGTTCAGTATTGGTATGAAATCATCATACCTGTTCGAGTCATATTGTCCTTGGATAAAGCTGGCAGTTTAATTTTCACTTTGAAAAATGGCCTATATATATATTACAAAATGACAAAATGTGATGAAAGTTTTAGATGGCCCTTTTTTATAGATCTAAGTACATTACACTGATTGCAAGATAATCTTTAGTTTCAGAATACAAAATGTATTTGGTCCAGTCAGAAAATGTGTCTGGTTATATTGTATTTAACCCCTTTGAAGATGGGGTATGCCCCCACTCAAATATTTTCAAAAAGGCACCTGGATTACAATATTTTTCAAAATTACATGTTTTGTGCGTTTCTAGTATTACCTTTGACACATATATGAAAAAAGATCAAATTCTGTCACGGTCAACTTTTAACAAATGTGGGTATTTGCACCATGATCAATCAAAAGTCACAAAAAAAAACATGATTTATTATAATAACTGTAATGTATATCATACTTGTGTATTATTCAGTACCTAATATTTGCTTTTGATGTCTTTAGAGAAGACTCTTGCTCAAATCATAGCAAAATATTTAGATATTGTATTCTTATTATTGAGTATAGCTTTTATTTCCCTCCTTTAACCACTGCCCTGAAATGAAATTCATAAGTACATGTATATTTGAAGTTTTTATCATTGCTGTGGGATGCTGCAACTGAAATCTCTATGCAATGTCTTTCAAAGAATAATCAAGATGGCTAATGTAATTAAGGACTTAATTCATGATTTGTAAAACAATCAATTTACATTGATATAATACATTTTATAGGTTTTATCAAAAATATCTAATGCAAATCTAATTGACATCATGGGTCAGAAGTTGACACAGACTTTTTCAATTTTTTTTAGTAAGGCCTGGATAACTAACCTTACAGGCATATTTCTTTATTGTTGGTTTAATGACACTATACACAATAATAAATAATTGGGCTAAAAAAATTGCATAATTATTATAACTCAACTGGTCTTAAAATTAACATATCTAGCTTTAGTTTCTCTTAAATGTTGTTAATTTAGAAGAAGAAAAATCTGGAGGCTAATGGCCCTGTCACACTATAACGTATTAGAGAACTTACATCTAGCGTATATTTTTGTCTAAAAGGTCGGCAAACGTCGGCATACGCTCACAAAAACATCGAAATTCTGCCGCAGTCACACTATAACGTATTATTAACGTCCACATAGCATATGTCTAACCTATTTATTATGTATGACAGCGTGTTGCCAGCGTGCTCGACCTTTGCCCAACCTGTCAATAACCTATTCAT
>JAVSBT010222195.1:34180-49184 GCA_033118115.1 Pharyngocirrus eroticus | reverse complement strand
ATATGCTTCTCAGTTGGAAAATGCTGTTTATTCAGTGATTTAATTAGTTCAGTATTAGTTGGAAGTACTTCTTTAAGTGTACTGTAGTACTTTAAGAAGTCCAAAAATGAGATCAATTGGATTTCAATAGAATACAAAATAAAAAGATCGGAAATACAAGTCTTTAAAAGTCATCTTGTTCGGGTAAAAAGTGCAAAATACTAAAAATAAATCTTCCCCTCTGGGATTACCTATTCATGCCCCTACATTCATTCAAACCACTAAGCTCGGGCTCCTGGGTTGTGCCATGCTTATCTACTATCTACCAGTTATAGACTTTCAAGTTAGATTTCAACTGATCTCCAGTGAAAACATTCTTAACTTTGGTTCTAAGCCCACTTAAGTTAAGGAAATTGCATACAGAACACCTTCAAGTTAATAGTGCAGAAATGCTGGGACAGATGTGATCATGGGGAAACAATTCTTTAGTTTACTCCTTGTAACATTAGGTATTTTATTCCATGATCAACTGTATTGTATGTAATTCCATGCCCAATGGATTACATTATGTATGATTATCAGGAGATTGAGTTATAAAGGGTTCTGATACATGCTTGGGAAGATGGGTTGCAGTCATATATCCTCCTTTAATTATACACTTTATTTCTAGAAATTTATTTGTCAAGAATTGGTTTAGATTTTGCAATGATATTTTATTCAACCAAAGCAGATGCAGAAACTGTATGGTTTGTAAGTACATGTTTGTGCATAAGATCCAAATAGAATTTATTCAGATAACCATGGGAACTGTATGCTTACTTTTTCCCACACTCCAACAGTGATATAATAACATAGAATTTGAATAATTTTAACAAAATGTCACATTAAAAGTACAGAAAGTTTCCTGACACAACAGATCATGTATCACACAATTGGTCCTACCTGTCTCAACAGTCATTCAACAAGGAACATACTTCTCCTAGCAGTCATAACAGTCACCCAACAAGGGAATATACTATACATGTATTTGAATCTTGATAGAACAAAACATTTTGGCATATTCATGTTTAACAAAAAAACAGAACAATAACTTAACTTCTGATATCATGTCATATTCCATACCACAGATTGTTTCCCTTTTAATATTAAAAAAATATTAATGTACTTAGTGTTTGACACAACACTTTTATCAAGTTTTCGTGCACCATTTTGAAATTCTTTGGAATTCACAATTTTCAAGTGCATACATTTATCTGATTTTATCACAATTGTCTTTATTTTCACAGCAGAAATAAAATAAAATTCTCATATCAAAAAGCAGATCTTTGTGTGGAAGCTACTGCTTTCCAAAATAATAAATAAGAATTTAACACAATGACATAGAATATCAGCATCTTTGCTGGCTTGAGATATAAATGAACATACATTTAAAAAACCCAATAAATCAACATCCACTTTTTGCATAGACCAGATAATTTCAAAAAATAATGGCAGGCTTTCTCAATAAACTACATAAGTCAATCAAGAGTTCATTTATAAATGCCTTTTGTAATTACAATATGAGTTGTATTCTATTTCTTACAAATTAATTTAAAACTAAAAAGTCTCTGAGATCTAATTTTGTTTTGCTTTAAGATGGAGCACTGCATTGGGCACAAGGTTACATTCTTCAAG
Organism: Pharyngocirrus eroticus; assembly: GCA_033118115.1. Lineage (NCBI taxonomy): Eukaryota > Metazoa > Annelida > Polychaeta > Saccocirridae > Pharyngocirrus > Pharyngocirrus eroticus. Next base: position 47,531 of record JAVSBT010222195.1, on the reverse strand, counting down.
CGTAGCTTTCATGTCTGTGTACACTGTACTGGGGAAAGAACTGGCCACCTCATAACTGTGAGACGTTGAAGATCTAAAAATGAAAAAAATATTAAGTTAATACAGGGCCATTCTAAATATCTGGTCAGTAAATTTATTAACCAAAAAATGGCTGGTGGGACAAAAATAATTCTCTTAAAATAGACAAAAATGGCCAGGTTGTAGGAATGATTAAAAAATTCATACCTTAATGTATTCAGCTGCTGATACACATCTCCTATTGTGTCTTCAAATTTCATCTTCATGATAAAGGTGTGATCTCCTTTCTCGGACTTGATTCTCAAAGTTGTAATGTTTTTGGCATTAGCACTCTGACCTCTTTCAAGTCTGTGTATGAAAATACAGAACATGTACAGTGTCAATATATTCACGCCCCAAAAGGTTACAAAAGAATGTATATTAAAACACTGCAAGGCCATGATAGACAGTCACATTCAAATAATTGTTATCATTTTTTTGATAAAATCTGTTTAAATGCAGGAACAACACAGAGGTGATGCCAAAAATGTAAGCATTGAAATATTTTCATCATAAAGCTATACTTTCCTTTGGTTCACAAAACTATAATTATTGACCACAGGTCACTAAAACTTTTAAATCGAAATATACGCAACTTGTACAAAACTATTTTTTTGTGTGTATTGTTAGCTGAATATACACGTAAATGTATAGACTTCTAGGAGCCATAGATTTTCCACATACCTGGCTTTCATATCTTGAACACTTGGTGTTTCAATCAAGGTTACATCATTATTGTTTTTCGGAGATTCACCCTGAAAAAGATAAATTATCAAAAAATTAAAATGTTTTATTAAATATCAGTCATTAGTAAACTTTGATCAATTTGATACTATCAATAACAATCAGTTATGTTATAGATGAACTTTCAGAAATCATACAAATATTTATTCATTTCTGTTCAGGGCGCCCTTCGACATAGCAGGTCTTTCATGGGACCCTCCATGTGTCCAAATTACAGAAGAATTTGCACTGTCCAAATGATATCAAATAAACCATTTTATTCTAAGATGGTTATTGGTTTCTCACTCACCTGTAACGTGGTGCCAATGTTATTTCTGATATCAATTATTTTTCCTTCTTTAACAACTGATTGTGGCAGTCTATTCAAGAACTGTTCTATTGTCATTTTGGGACCTGTAATTCAAAAGAAAGTCAAATATTGTAAAATGAAAAATAAAAAGCCCTACCTTTCAATTCTACTAACTGTTCTGAGAGACCACACAATTAATTTTTTTCTGAGTCAGGTTTCCTCCTTGAATATCCCTAACTTGTTTGTATAATATACACCATATCAAAAAAACTGAAAACACTTAAAAAGAATGTTAAAACATTCCTATATGACATCAATACATTATTTCAGGGCTCGATTTATTTGAGGGACCGAGGGACCTTCCATCATCATCAAATTACAGGAAACTCGTCAACGAGTAACTGTGGCACCTTTACTTAAATTCTTCCAGGCATTCCTGTCTTGTGCCATCCTTGACACCCCTTCAATACTCAGCCCTGTTAATTCCTTTATATTATCAAAAAACCTCGTCTTTGGTCTTCCTCTCTTTCTTTTCCCATAGACAGATCCAAATAAAAGATTTGTTCCCAAATCGTGACGTCGAACAATATGACCCACAAAGGCTAGCTTCCGCTTGGTAAACTCTTCAAGCAAGCAGGTGCCACCTATCTTATCTGTGACCCATTCATTGGTGCGCTTTTCAGTCCAACTGATTCGGAGTAGCCGCCTGTAACTCCACATTTCAAAGGCTTTAAGTCTTTTAATATCATTAGTCTTTGTTACCCAGTTGCACATTAACGCCATATTCTGATTTATTGTAATACTAGTTTTGATTGATGAATCAGCAAACTTAAAATTAGGTGTGTATAGTATTGCTCAAATTTGATAATACAGGTAATCATATTGAACCATTCATAAACTTATTTCAAAATATGACACATCCAACCTGAGAATTTAGTTTGACTGTCTTCACCTAGTTTATCTTGGGTCACTTAACTCGTAGTATGATGCATCTGTAAATACAAATTTTGCAATGTCTATGGAAGCTCGTAAAATCGTATAGATGTATAGGTGAATAACTGGTTTTTACTTTTGAAATATGATGATTTTGTATCGAATAACAAATGTATGTGTCCACAAATCCGTCTCCTATATAACTTGTTTATGTCTTGTATGTATGGAGCGTCCCATGAACAGAAATAAATAAATAAATCTGTATCTGAAACTTAAGAAAATAAAGACCGGAAAAATATTAGCTTTCTGTTTGAGAATTGGTAATTTTATGGCGACAGATCCAGAAATTAATGGTGAGGACAAAAACTGAATAGATCATTTGTTTTATTGTTTTAATAGCAGATGAAGAAAATGGTGAAGATGATTTGAAATCTGAAATTAGCCTAGTCCATGAGATTGCTCTGAAGAGAAATATGGCCGTCAATTTTGAGGTCATGCGAGAATCTGGCCCACCTCATATGAGAACCTTTGTTACTCGCTGCACTGTGGGTAAATTTGTCACAGATGGAGAAGGAAATGGGAAGAAATTGTCTAAAAAGAGAGCTGCAGAAAAGATGCTGGAGGAATTGAAAATTCTTCCACAGTTGCCTCAAACTACAATCAAGTCAAAAAAAGCTCTAGGAAACAAGAAAAAGAATCGCAACTTAATCAAAGTCACACCTCATGTAAGCTGTTCATATTTCTTTAAAATTGGGTTGTGGTTTTAAAGCATTCAGTTTGTTCTCTAATTCATCACATAGATATTTTTTTAATATCTAGTTACATTATTGTCACAGTTACAGAAAGCAAACCCAGATTATGGAGTAGGCATTAATCCTATAAGTAGGCTGATACAGATCCAGCAAGCAAAGAAAGAAAAAGAACCTGTATATTCTTTAATCCGTGAAGGTGGAATGCCAAGAAAGAGGGAATTTGATATGCAGGTAACCAATTTTGTTCTGCTTTTTTTTTAAATGAGTAGAAAAAAAGATATATTTTGGTAATCTGTCATAAATTTGCTGTTCTTTTGATCACTTGTTCAAGAAAAAACGTTTTTCTAATCATCAGGTCCAAGTTGGTGATCATATTGCAACTGGTGTTGGGCCAAACAAAAAATTAGCCAAAAGAAATGCAGCAGAGGCAATGCTCCAAGTGCTAGGATACAGTCGCCCTGCTCCTCAACCAAGTAAACCAGCTATCAAAACTGGAGAAGGCCAAGTAGTGTCAGACAAGAAAGTAACCTTCATGGAAGCTGAGGGGAATCCAACTGAAGTATCTTACGCCAACCAATATGGTGAAAGAAGTAAGAGTACTTTTATTCTATCAAATTTAATTCAAACATTTTTAAATTACAAATTTAGTTTGCATGGCATGTGTGCAGTACAGCATGACAAATGGTGAGATATATTTTGATTTAGTAGTACCTTTTCTTTTCTCACAGACCGCCAGATGATTCCTGGAATACTTATGATGCCAGATGGTAGGGGTACTCAAGGAGGTGGAGGACAACCATTTGGTACAAATAAATCTTCTATGAACCGCAGTCCTGGTCAGTACCAAGGTAACATGTCCATGGCATCTAAAGTCTTGCCCCAGACAACAGCTGCTATTGCAAAGGAATTGCTGGAGTCAGGTTTGTTTCTCAATTAGATCATGATAAATTGGGGTAGAATATCAAATGTGAAATTTTATGCTTGTCATTTTCTGATTAATATTTTCCATGGAATAATTTGTATTTTCAGGTGTATCTCCAACTGCAGAATCTATTATCAAAACTGGTGCCAAACCTTTGAACTCTGATCAGAAGACTGTCAGACACAAACAGCAATTGCTTTATTTGTCTGAAGTTCTTGGTTTCCAAGTCCAATTTACAGACTTTCCAAAGGTATAAGAAATATTTGAAACAATTTACTTAGGCTTTAAAAAAATCATTACCAAATGCCTTCCTTTTTATGCCATATTCTTTTTTATTTTCCACAGGGTTCCAATAAAACTGAATTCTTATCCCTAGTGTCTCTTTCAACTAATCCTGCACACGTTAGTCATGGTGCAGGATTGACTATTGAAGAGTCACACGACATTGGATCTCTTTCTGCTTTAAAATGGCTTTCAGAACTTGGACTGGATAATGTGAGCAATAAGAAAAATGTTGACAACATGGGAGCTGGAGATGGGTAAGGCATTTTTGGATTTAAATCATGAAAGAATTGCATCGCTATAAGTGTACCAAAGGGTAAAGATGTAAAAAGCTTCATAAGATAACAGTGTTTTAAATTTTTTTTAAAATATGATGCTTTTTTTTTTTAATCTTGAAATATTGTTGCATAGTTTGATACACATTAAAATCCAGTCAATGAAGTTTTGTATATTGGCATCATATAAGTGCTTTGATCTACTGTATTAGCCTTCCTTTGTGAGGAGTATTTAAAAAGAATGACTACTTTTAATGTTTTCAAATCCATGTATTCTATTTACTTGTTTTTCAGTCCCCATGTGAAAGTTGAAAAAACAGGCTAACTCAACAGATCTGTGAAGGGAGTTAAGTGAACACCACTAAATTTAAGATCTTTGGTTCTGATCACTTTTCTTCAAATGATCACATATGAAGACAACACCCCTACTACTTTGTCATTGTACAATCTAGCCACAAAGACCTATATATATACATATATTGGTCTACTAGAATTAAGAAAAAACAAAACCTTGAAGGTTGAATATTTCTAAACTGATTGGTTTTGTTGACATTTGTGTATAAACTTTTGTGGTTGTATTGGATTGTTTTTAGACTTTTTGTTCTTAGCTAAGTTGAAGACCACATGTGGCTATTTGTGCATGTATTGATTGTTAACTACATTTAATACTTGCAAGTTAAATAAGCCTATAATAAAAATGATAATATTAATAATAATTTGAAAAAAAAATATGTATAATTAGCATCTTTGCATGTTGTCTTCATGTCTAATCATTTTCTTTATTATTATTAACTTAAAGTTGCCCCAGTTGGTCAGTATTATTTAAGCAACAAAAGAAATCTTTATTTTTTTCTTCGGCAACAGTTTGTTGCCAAGATCTTTCATCTTGGAGACCAAAGTTGGGATATGCAGTTTGGTAGTGAGCTTTATTTTTAGAAATTTATTTGATTGTTTTTTTCAATGAAAACACTTGAATGTGTTTCTTTATTTAAACAAAAATAATGTGGAGACTCCCATATGTGTAAATCAAATGAGAAGAAAGTTAGAATGTCATTCTCTCTGCACCATCTTGGTGCAAATTGGTTCTCTGCGACAGAAAATTGTACATGTATTTGATTTGATGTTTTGATCAATGAAAGTTTTTGACCAGCTGGGGCCCTTTTGAAGTTGTTTTGGTTCAGCCATTCTGTATGTGATTACTCATAGTAAAATACAAAAAAAAATGTTTAAATTATCAGATAAGATATTGGGATAAGAATGTTGACTAGAAAAAAAATAAAAATACAGAAGTTTGAACCTATTATATACAGAATGTTTGCACTATATGGATTGATACACTGTATTGCACTACTTCGAACTTGATCTAAGGAATATGTGGAATAATAATCATGTAGTTGAGCTATTGCCTACAGATCATTTACTTGTGATCTGATATGATAAACTTGCATTATATTTGTACTACCTACATGTATGAAAGCCCATATTAAGCTTGCTTTTGGGCGATTTCACATACTTGTAGTGATTTGATCTGCAATAAAATGTTTCAATTCAAAGAAAGCTCTTGTTTTTATTTGTTTTGTTACCCTTTTGTGAAAAAAACATGAAATAAACTTTGCAATTCAGAAAGAATACCATGTTTAGAATATTAATCTTTATTGTCCCTAAATTCTCTTTTTATCAAGTTGTGAGTACAATTTGTAAAAAATGTGCTGTACAAGTCATAGTGGTTACAAGCTTGAATACTGTTAAAACAAATAAGATTAGAAAAATCATTACCCTACCATTTTCTGTATAAACCTAAACCCAACACATAACTAGAAATATTCAGTCACAGTATTTACTTTTGAATAAGGATATGCAAAGCTGCAGTCCTGTTTTAATACATGTGCTCTTTGTTTCCAATATTCATGCAAATTATTTTCCTATCTAATTGTTCTATTCCCTAGTTCGTTATCAAGGACAGGGATGTCATCACAATTTTCCTCAATTCATTATCAAAAGTTGCACAGACATGCTTGCATCTGGAATGCTTTTTAACAATCAAGTATAAAAATACTTTCATAATAAAAGAATAAATCTAACAATTTATAGACATTATTGGTCTTGCCTTAAAAATTCTTTACTCCTACAGATTATCACTCTGACTTTGCTCTACCCTTGAAAGTATCCATAAAATTACTGGCACCAAGGAATTTATGAAGTTGCGTCTGTGCTTCAATTGGTAATATTCTGAAAAGTAATATGAGCAAAAAAGTGCAACCATAAGAATGTTAATCAAGATATCTTAGTTTAAATTTGATATAAAAAAATTGTCATGATGTGACAAGGCCAAAGTTCAACACCTGTGTCATTAATATACATGTAACAGGGCTCCTACTAAAGACAAATAATGAATGAATGCCTTTCACTTGCAAATGTTTTTGCTTATTCATCCTTATCACGTTACATGTATCTTTCAAAGTTGATGAAATTATGCATTGTCTTGATACTTACGTTTTCAACATATTCATGATATACATACTCCTCGGAAGCATCAATACTTTTTGATTGGTTAAAATTGCATAGATTATCCTATCTGCAACATATTCTGGTTTTAGCATGGGCATTAACCATTCAAATCTGTAATAAAAGTTTTTATATCATGTGAAACAAAATACAAAACAGCCTTCATTTATTTATAATAACATGGACCAATCTGCTAGGAACAAAATAAAGAAATATAAAATAGATGAAATTTTAGATTACATAAATTGTTGCAAATCTATAAAATTGAATAATTATGTACTATTTAAATTACGATGTCAATCTTGCTTTGTGATCTGTCACAAACTTTACATGTAGCAACTTTTTATTTCAGAACTTAGAAATAAAACATGGTACAACATCTCACAAAAAAGTACCTATCTTAGGCCATTCCCAATTGAAAAGTTGGTCAAAATTTGCAACAATGGAAAGGACCGAGGTGTTCTAATCTAAATACAGCATACACTAATATCTTGTATTGTACAAATAACCACTTTATAGTTCTCATTTTTTTAAATTCTCATTTGAAAAATGTATAATGATTCTATTCATAGTTTTGCATGAGCACATTGCCTAGATTTGATATTAAACCAAAATTTTGAAGAAAATATTGCCATCCATGAAAAAAGGACCAGTCACATCTATCAATCAACTTATCAATTTAGAATGGCCTTACAGAAATTCATAAGTGATGATTTTTTACAAAACTACCTGTCCAAAGCTCAAATTTTAAGTGAGAGGATAGGTTATCTTTAGTGCAATCACTAAATCAAGGTTAAATATGACAATAAAGTGCGTGATGAACATTACCCAAGGAGTTCAAATGCTAGAGTGAAGGGAATACATTGATAAGACTGATTTTATCTAAAACAATAACTTTGAACATCAATTCAATGTCAAAAACTGATGCTATTTCTTTTAAAGTTTATAAATTTGAGTTGGTGATGAATTGCCTAAAGTACATCTTTAATAACATTTCAATAAGTTAAATCATATTTGAAAAAAAAAGTTTCTGTGATATGATTTAATTTATTGAAAAATAGTTGTTTTAGTATAATTAGCTATAATCATCTTTTTGTAAAAAAAAGGTACAGACTTTAAGTAGAAAAAGATAAAAACCTCAACGAATTAGTATTGGGCCGTTCCAGATTGATTTGTTGGTTGATGGATGCAACCGATCCATTTTTTTATCATTAATAATTTTATTTTTTTCAAAAGGTTGCTTTTGTGTCAAACATGGAGATTAAAAAGAAAAAAGAATCAATCTACCACCCCAATTTTTAATACCAAACAACCCATCAACCAACTAATTAATTTATAATGGCCTTATTATTTACTAGCCTTCTAGAACACCCATCAAACATGCCAGTATCAATTTGATACGGACACACTACTGTTGTTTTAACACCACCATGTCCTTCTGAGGTTAGTTCATAATCGAGGGCTTCTGTCAAACCAACATCCCCAAATTTGGAAGTACAATAATCCACCAGCCTGCTACAACCAACAATCCCTGCCATACTGGCTACATTCACAATATGACCATGGTCTCTTGTAACCATGCTTGGTACAAAGCATTTAATGGTCTGTAACAAAATTAAGATGAGACTATGTCACAAACAGACATTTAAATACAAGAATTAGACATGGAAAATGTGACAGACAACATAACTTCATTCCATTGCTTGATTTAAAAAAATGAACCAAAATCTTGGGGGGATCATTGCAAAGATCCAAAAATGGCATATGATTTCATTTTGGATACCCTGTACCTGACAAGCAGTAATGTTCATGTGGACCTAATTTCTAAACCTATAAGAAAATAGAACTTTTAAGTATTTTGGTAGGTTTTTTTCAGCAATGTTAGTCTGTTATCAGCACAACATTAGCCTGTCACCAATCTACAATAAATCTAATAAAAGATGTCAGACAATGAAACAAAGAACACAACAAGTTGAAATGACAGTCACACACAACCACAGAACAATACAATTTGTATCTATTGTTGACATACAGTATATTAACAACGCTACTTTTAATGTTTGCTATTTTCTTAAAATTCCAACCTGCTAGAACAGCCAGCAAACAAAGTGGTGTCAATATGATATGGAATTACAAGGGTAGTGAATACCCTATCATTATTTTTGCATCTTAGTTCTTCCTCAATACTTTCAGTAAGTCTCATGACGCCAGCTTTACTGGCTCCATAGTCTGTCACACCAGGTAAACCACTAATCCCTAGCATACTACTTATGCTTACAATGTGACCAAGGTTGAATTCTAGCATTGCAGGTAAAAAAGCTTTGATGGTCTGAAACATATTATCAACAACTTTTCAGCCTTTTCTAAACTTCAAAAGTTTGGGTCAGGTTTGAGGACATGCCATAGCAATGGAATTTGACTACATGTGTACTGTTATACTGATTTTGTGACATTTTGATGACTTATAAACATCTCTGGGGAAAAAATATTATATAATAGTTTAAGTCTGTTTCCAAAGTGAACACTAAGTCTAAGTGATACTGAAAACATAAAATTTCTATTAATCCTGGAGAGATTTCATAATCTATTTCATCACCACTTTTACTACTTACCCAAAAGTGTGACATTAAATTCACATTCATAGTTCGAGTGATCATGTCATCAGGGGTGTCCAATAGTTTCATGCCACTCACTATCCCTGCATTGTTTACCAAGATATTCACATCACCAACATCTGATTTAACTTTCTGGCTCACTTTTTCAATTTCAGATTTGTTGCTGAAATAACAGTAAAATCAAACCATTTTCACATTCTACATCCATCATTCTGTGCCTAACTCTAACAACATTACATTTACAACAAATTACAGAATATCACTATCAGCATAATACTGAATACTGAAGTAAATAGTCTAAAGTTAAACTCTAACTGAATTTCTGAATTAATACCTCATATCACAACAATATGCATGGGCTCGTCCTCCTTTTTGTTCAATCAAACCTTTCGTTTCTTCATTTCCCTGCTTATTTATATCCCACAACACAACTGTACAACCTTTGTCTGCTAGTCTGAGGGCTACAAGTCTGCCTATACCACTCCCAGCTCCTGTCACCAGTGCTATCTCCCCGTCTATGGATTTCTTAGGAGAGGGAATGAATGTGTAAACAATAGCAAAGAATATGGACTTTGAAAATCTCCACAGCACCACGAACAATTCTTCAAATATGTTCATGTCGATTTTTTTATCCTGAGCTTTAAAAAATAATTAATTTGAAAAGAAAAGTCTTTACGTCATGTCTAACACAATACAATCAATCACACTGTGTCTTCTCACTGAAGAAATTGTGATTTTGTCTACAAGGGTCAAGGTCTACCAAATGTTCCGGAAGTAGATGTCTGCTTTTATAATTTTATATTTTCCCTTGATTTCAGTTTTGTTCAATTGTATTATTAAATAAATATTATTCATATTATAAATTGAAAGAACGAAAGACTTGTGACGTTATCTATTTTGTATAAAGTGGTTAGATTCAATTGAAAATTGGAAAAATATACCAAACATCTAATGATGAGGTCAAAAGCTCCCGGATAAGCGACCTTTTCCTAAACTCTCAACATGGCGAACAGGTAATCACAATCTCCTATCTTATTGAAATCTTCTAACATCTGGTTTAAGTGCACATTCACAAAGCTTTTTGAGTTATTATGATAAAGAAGATATACCAAAGAATATGAAATAGTCAAAACTTCGCAAAAATATTCCATTAGAAAGTCTATATTTTCGTTGGAACTTGTGGCTGTAAGAAAGATATTTATGTGTACTGTATATTCTCGTATGTTATTATCATCGAAAAATATATACCAAAGCCACACTATCCATTTAATATTCATTATTTTAGTATGGAAATTTGTTGTAGCTGTTAAGTTTTCTTATAGAAACGATCTAGAATTGTTGTCGAAAAGTAGGTGTCAATTATGAGCGATGATAGATCGATTTAACTTTGACCAAGGAATATATGGCCCACGTCTGTTACTATTTCCTCTATTAAATTGTAGCAAAAAACTGCCAGCAGTTCCTGAATCCCTGCTTAAAAAGCGCAAGCAAAATGCAGAGATCAGAGTTAAGAGAGCTAAGTCAGCCATCGAGGCTAAAAAGGTAGGTTTCTGTTATTTTTTAAATGTCTGCATATTACAACGTGACATGAACCAATTCATTTTATGGATTCAGAAGAAATATGATTATTTGTGCCAGAAATTTATTGATACGGGGTATTATACAATTTGTTTGGCAGCATTGTAGGCTTTAGGATAGTCTTATACTCTGTGTCACTACTTTCACATTTAAAAGCTGGTTCAATACAGGAATGTCAATATTATTAAGAAAAAATATTCTGAGACAGTCTCTTTAATTTAAGATATGTGAGTGAAATTTCAGATGCAATCGATCCACTAAATAATTTCTCTTCTCCTTTTTATAATAGAACAACATCAAGAAGAGAAAAATGATGTTCACCCGTGCTGAAAAGTACATCAAGGAATACAGAATCAAGGAACGTGATGACATTAGATTGGCTAGAGAATCAAGAAAGCACAACAACTATTACGTGCCAGATGCTCCTAAACTAGCTTTCGTCATGAGAACTAGAGGGTAGGTTTTTCTTTGACCCTACTGTATTTATGATTTATCAGTATTGTTGTGTGTAATAGGCAGTATATGAATATTCAAGGTGGTGGAAGATATATTCAAGAGATGTGTATCTGTAGTAGTTCTTGTTTTTTTTCCATAAGTAAGGCACTGTCCAAGATATGTTCATTCTCAAAAACAAGTATCAAAAAGGCTCAGCTCATCAATGTTGCTAATACAACACAGGTCTAGCTGTTTATATGCCCATTAAATAGTCCTGTCTATTTGATCACAGCATGACTTGTAAGTTGTTCATTGAATTGTGAGAATATAATCATGTTTTATTCTATTTCAGTATCAATGGTATCCACCCCAAACCAAGAAAAGTGATGCAGCTTTTTAGACTTAGACAAATCAACAATGGTGTATTTGTTAAGTTGAACAAAGCCACAATTCATATGCTTAGATTAGCTGAACCATACATTACATGGGGGTAAGTGTATATCATAATAATTTTCAAGAAATTGAGTTTTTTTCTCTCTATAGTATCATCAGATACTCCTTAACGCATGCATGATGTGTTTACTGACATAAGAAAAATATATTAATGATCAAGCAAACTGATTTCTCCTAGGTCATAGAAAAATTCTAAATCAAGCAAAGAACAGTAGTGTTATATCAACCTTTTCTTGTGTTTTAGCTATCCAAATCTCAAAAGTGTAAGAGAATTGGTTTACAAAAGAGGATTTGGCAAGGTGGAGAAAAGAAGGATCCCCCTCACAGACAATGCCGTCATTGAGAAAGAATTGGGTATGTAATCTATGTCACAGAACATTATGTTGTCAGATCAGTGGACATAAAAATTGTTTGATTTAAAAGACTGCTCATCCAGTGAACTTAATAATTTCTATTAGTAATATTCCTGTAAATATCTTTTAATTGTTCACAACACCTTTTTGTCCCAGTTGCCAATTTTTCTAAAATGGATGTTGGTTTAGTGGAATAAATTTCTTGTATTTTTTAAAGATATGGATTATGTCAATAATAAATGAGATCTTGATTGATGCATATGATTAAATTAGGAAAAGATAAAAGTGCTGATAGTTCATTTATGAGATACATCCCCTGTGATATTTAATAAATTGTGGTTTGTCATGTAATATACTAAATGTCTGTCATACAAAGATTAAACTAAATAAACTTAATTTATTTCAGGCAAAGACAATATCATCTGTATGGAAGATTTAATCCATGAAATCTTTACCGTCGGACCTGCATTCAAGAAAGCCAACAACTTCCTCTGGACCTTTAAATTAAACACACCCAATGGTGGATGGAGAAAGAAGAACAACCACTTTGTTGATGGTGGTGACTTTGGAAACAGAGAAGACAAAATTAATGTTTTATTGAAAAGAATGATCTAAACAAGACTGCTAACTGGATTTTTATGTGGACTTACAGCAAACACATTGGATTATGTACAAATAAACAATATAAATTGCAGACATTCTGTTGTTGAAAATGAAGAGAGAAATAAACAGCGCTCCATGTGCAAATGGAATAAATAAATAGTGGTTTCACTTTTTCTTATTGAAAAATTTTCACACATATTTATGAAATACAGAGAATAATACAACACTCCATAAAGTTCCATTTATAAGCTTTATTCATCAACATGTAACATAATCATTCTCTTCTTGAACATCCCTTGATTTTTTTTCAAAAAAATTTTAACTGAAAAATTCTGTAAATATCTTCAGGTTGTGGCCATTTCTTAAGTGACCCTAGTAGACAAACCCTTATTTTCATAACTTGAATCCATTCAAGCTTTATGGAATTCTAAATTTAACCAGTTCATAGATAAATCTATTTGCTTTAACTTTATAAATAATGTTATATTTTCCTCGAACACTTGGAATTCTCATTCAATCTTATACAATGATGTATATGTAAGTTTTACTTAAATA
>JAVSBT010222195.1:5398-25023 GCA_033118115.1 Pharyngocirrus eroticus | reverse complement strand
ATGGTAGAATTAACATTATCAATGGCTTCTTTGAGAAATAATCCATACCTTCAAAGAACAGAAAAATTAATAACAAAAAAGTTCTGAAGGGACTGCAGTGTAAAATGTCCTTCGATAAAGCTCTACAAGTCAGTCACCTACTTCTCAAATGACAAAATCTGATAGGTATGTATATAATGTCATATGAAAATCCAAATGTTTTAGGAATTTCTATTGCTGTGAGTGAGTAATTTACAATGTAAGAAAATACCCATATAATACAAGATATATCACTCATACGTCAATTCTTATGTATTTTTTTTGTCATCTGTCACCAACTTTCTTCTACATAAACATCAACAAATAGTCAAATACCCTGGACCCATTCTTATGACTGTCATAATCACATAAATGTATCACTTTACACTAGGATATCCTCTGGTCTTGATTAAAAATCAAATTAATGGATTTATTTATTGATATGATAGATAGAAAAAAACAAAGATTATGTCACCACACCCAATTTCACACCAAAAGGCACATTTCTGTATTTTTACCAATGTTGTTGTTGGTATATTGAAATATTCTTATTCTTATTGTTAATGTTAATACTATCTTCATCATAATCAACAGCATACTCATCATCATCATCATAATTGTTGTCATCGTCATCATCATCATCATTTTCTTATATGTGATTTACATTATAGTCTCTGTCTAAAAACATTAAAATATCTACCCCACACCATTATGTCAGAAAAAAGTGCAAAAAGAATAGGCTTACAATGTTATCATTTGAGTGTAAAATACTATTCAAAAGTTCATCAAAAGAAATCAATTTAATTGATCAATTATGAATAATACATGAAGGAACCCTGTAGAATTAAAGTACGAGTAAAGTGTTCAATCATTATATAAACAACTGACACGTATCCAATGAAACACTAAAACTCTCTGAGAAATAAAGATATACCCTTGGAACAGTTACCCCTTTCAAGAGAATCCATTAGAATCACTGTCCAAGATGGATGATAGTGCATCAAAGTATATATCCTTATAAGATAAAAAAGGTAAAAACTGAAACCCACTGAAAATGTATAAATTGCATACAGAGATACTTTAATTTACTACATGTGTATATCAATATTAGAAATTCAGGCTAAACATTTGTTTGCCTTTTTTATTTACCGCTTTTGCTTAACACCCACAATATGTATTTTATAAGGCATCTTATTTCTTATGTCTCAGATTGCTGTAGTACCTTAGCAACTTGTGGTCATGATGATTAGAGGTCATTCACATTGTGTTTTATTTATAGAGAAAAGCTCATACGTTTAGGGGGAATGAGGGTCTAATTGCTTTTTTTAACATTGGCTATCATATGTCCCAAATTACCATTTTCAACAAAAAATAATGCTATGAAAGAATATATTTTTGGCCTTAGGACATCCTTATCCACAATTTGATGTTACTCAAATGTCTCTGCCCTTGATTTAGAATATAAAAAAACAACCAAAAAAGTAAAATATCTAAAAGTATTTTTCATATATTTTCATACCTCATGGATTTTTTAATTCTTAAGATATGATCATCAGCTTTTAGGGTATGTTTATAGCTAAAATCTCATACCTAAAAAAAGGAGTTTAAGGTCTGCTCAAGAACAAGCATAAAATGAAAATTGCCTTTTTTTTTGTCCTATCCTTTTCATCGTTGATTTCAGAATATTGATACACCTTGCAATAATTTTATTTTCTACACACCAAATCAAAAATAAGATCATGTGTTTCAGATGCAATGTGACTTGTCTCTTCAAAAGTTACAAAACAGAAAAATTGCTCTAAACTTAGCACCTCTTTCGTCATGAGAAGAGCATTTCATATTGTCAAAAGACTAGACAGAACAGCAACAAAGCACAGCATACGACAGCTTCGAATTCTTCAAGGACTAGCGCAGTGGCTAAATTAACACTGTTGGTGGTAAGAAAACAAGATTGATCTTTCAATTAACCTTTCCATATGAATTCTAATGACTCTGAAACCTATAATGTGTATTGGCATGTGATTGTCAAGCACCTGTTTTTTTTACAGAATTGTGTTAAAATAGGAAGACCAAGATAACTAATGTAACAGCCATTGTGTTGGCAAATATGTTATTGGCTTCAAGATCCATTATATAGAAAAATATGATTAAAACAATAAGGATCATTCACTTAATCAAGGCCTTTAGTGAAGGCAGAAACGTTGTTTATGTGGTAAGAAATTATCTCATAAAAACATTGTTCCAAAGTTGAATAATTTTTCTACAGCCATAATTTTATTTTTATGTTTTTCATAGAACTTAAATGGCTAACTTGGGAGAGTGTTAGCTTGACTTGTCATGCTGGTATTTTATGCAGAAGGTCCCCAGTTCAAATCTGAAAAAAGGTTTGGGTGTCCATTAGCATTAGCCACTGCTTTAATGGAATATTTCATAGTCATAATTGTCTATGAAAGGTATAAGTGAAAGTACAGTAAATATGATATAATTATTTAGGCCTATAAAGGAATGCTACTATATTCTTTACATCTGGTAAAGGGTTATTCATGCATTAAACAACTGATTAATCATTTACCCAATTATTTTATCAATTCATAAAGGATGCAAAATAAAAAACCTACCAAAAAAAGAATGTTTAATTATCTAGAATTATTTTCACATTTTCAAACTCACAGCATAAGCAAATTCCTTTTAAAATTAATGTAATGGGGAACAGCTTTTCAACACTAGACCTAATTAACAGTTCATCCATTTACATTATCAAATGTTTCTATAATATTCTAGGCAGTTAAGTTCTCTAAGTCAGCTTTACTCACATCATTGATACAGTCTGTAAGTAATATCATGAAATGCTACAAATTGATAGGCCCACAAATTGTCGGAATTCTGCAATTGCAGCAACCTCTCAAGTTCAATTTCCTTTTTTTATCAAATTTATTTTCTACGAACATGTACATTCCATTAGGCAACAGGTTATTGCTCTCTAAATCATAGCGTCAACACACATGTATGCTCAGATGTACTTGCAAATTGAAACAAATTTGTAACCATGGTATTCAGATGTTGTTGAATTATTTCTGACACAAATTAGTATTTGTTTTTAAGTATCATTATATATAATAAAAGACACGTCAAACTTTTGTCCATTTTTCACTTAGTATATGTGACAAAATAATCATTGCTTTCACTTGACAAGTATGTGTAATAATGAGTTTTGATCAGATGAATGAAAGCTCAATATAAATTACATGCCACTTACTGCTCCCCATCTATAAAAACATACTTTATGTAGAGGGTGCTTGAGCTCCCCCCAACTAGCACTTTGTGCCAGTTGAAAAAGATACCCTGTCGGGATTGAAAGCTACTGGTAAGTTTTCTCTTTTCTGACTGATTGACTGACTGCTGATTGATTGATTGATTAATTGATTGATTGATTGATTGATTGGTTGGTTGGTGGGTTGATTTTTATTGTCTCTGCACTAAGCTGATATAAAATGTAAAAAATTAATACCACAATGTAAAATACTTGATCAACACATGTCATGATGCAATGTGACAAATGTCTTTGACCAGCATGTGTTATAAAAACAAAAAGGATCAACAAGGTCAATCATCAAAGTCCAGTACAGAACACAAAAACATTAATAGAATATAGATTGATGAGTTTAAATAGAAAAATAACAACATCTGTTATGGAAAGAAAATAAAGTAAATACATCATAGAATTATTCCTAATGGTTCAAAGTATTTTTTTATAATATACTTCAGCAAAAATAGCAAAAACACCAATTTAAGAAACATATAGTCTTTGTGTAAGAAAACAGTTATAAAAAAAATATAGCCAAAATAACCATAATATTAGTTTGCATTTTATAGACACAACAGACGGTAGCAAGCTGCCCCTTTATTTAGTTGTCATTATTATCATTATAAATGATACAGAAGGAAGAGTTTTTATTTCATTAGCAACTTTTTGCAAGTAATTTCCAGCAAACAACTCTACTGTGAAAATGTCAACGATGAAAAATGATAAATTAGTAGGTTTCGAAGAAATGTTTTTAAGACTGCATTAACATTTAGTTCCTGTTTCATTTGCTAAGAAATAAGAAAGAAAGCATAGGAAAGAAAACCTATCCTTTTTCATTTATCATTTGTCAGCTTTGCGTGTTTTCTTCTTCCTTTGTTTATATTTGCCAAATAAATCCAAACATCCATCAAATTCATAAAAAAATTACTGTAATTACTATTGGTTTTTATTATTTAAAAATCGCTCTGCTGTAAATCCTATACTTTTACATTAGGTCACAGTGTAATTAGGTTACATTCTGGTACTAGAATTACACAATACAATACAATACAATACAATACAATACAATACAATACAATACAATATAATACAATAAATGCTGCTGTATGTAATGCAATACAATACAATACTTCAAAGGCCCTGAGATCTTGTGAATATAATAAATTGTGAGAGAGAATAGAAAATATAGCTGCCATTTCAGTGTTCAGTATGCTTCTTACCCTCACGATAGAGGTTTCACTGCAAGCACTATAGTCATATTTCACAGATTTGGGGTGTGTTCAGGATATTATCTATTCTAAGAATGTCTTATTATGAAAATAAAAGTTCTAGGTTATATCTTCCTGATAACATAACATAATCCAATTAAAAGGAAACACCTTCCAGAAAAAGGCAGCTGGTATGTATGTGTGGATATGCGTTACATTCACACTATGTCTGGATGATTAAAATAAATGGCAGTGAGACTCTTTTTCTGACATCTAAGTGACCTTGACCATGGGGAAAAATAATGCCATTTTCACCATTGAATCGTATTGATGATTATATTGGAACTATCCATATGACATTGATTGACCTTGAAGACTGACATCCACACAATGGCGTTTAATCCTTTGAACAGAACTCTTCAACAAGTCAAATCTTGTTTATTGATTAATCAGAACATTTTGCCCAAATAGTCAAACCCCAGTGGAATCTAGAAGAGAAGATACCACACACAAAGGGAACAGAACTGCCAAAAAGGAAAATCCATAATGTCTATTTAGATAATCCAGGATGGAACTATGCACCGATAAGACAGGGATAAAGAAAAGTTCCTGTTTACACCATTGGGCATCGGTCCCATGCATTTTGATGGATATTTGATGATAGAATATTCATCAATATCATTTTCAGCCAGACTTGTAGGACCTAATAGCAAATAAAGAATTACTTAAAGTGGTCTCTATTCTTGTTTTGTGTAGAAAAAAAACAACCAAAAATGTAGCCCACCTGATTTATATTGTGGCAATTTAATAAAACAATGATATGATAAAAATTAAAAAAATAGAACGAATTAGTAAAACTTTTACAGGACTTGATAATACTTTGTATTGGGTCTAACATAGCCTAGGTCAATAGGGAACTTTAGTTCCTGATATTTTCAGTCTGTAGACAATAAAACATCAGAACCTGTGGATTATTTCGCTGTAAATTCTTACCACATCTTTACATGCAATAGACAAAACAAAAACAAAATGATTGTCACATTTCCATCAAAACACTTTGTAAATACACAAACAGGCAGATATTTAGTTCATAAAAAAATATGTACTCCAAGTTTCCTTAAACTTGCTTTTCCAAAGTATGCAGTATATATATCCTAGAGATGTTTCAACAACCCCCTTCCTCCCTCCCAAACAGTACAGTACTGAATTTATACAGTCCACCACTTCATTTACTTTGGAGCTTCTAAAAGACAGGCAAAGATTTTAAGATCCCATCATACAGTCAGCCAAGATCAATTTATACTTCTTAATGATAAAAATCAGATGCCTGTATCATTAACCACTGGAAAGCACAAATGGTAATCCCCATCAAGGTTCCATTAGTCAGACTTTACTACGACATGGATTTTCTCTTCCACAAAAAAAAAAAAAAATCAACGAAAAATAATGTGAGCACAGTATTCCCCATGCAAGACTTATCAGAGAGATCCTGTTACATAAAATTATCCTCTCGTCGTTCGAACTGCATTTAAATCTAAGGAGTATAATTCATTTAGACATGTCTACTTTCCCTATAGATGTAGGTCAAATAGTGTTATGAGAAATCAATTGTATTTATGTAAGATCTGAGCCATTTGAGTAAGAAGGTATAATTTCTCATTACTCAGTGACATATAGGCTCTTTTGAATTAATGGTCTGACAAACTGCCTCCCTCTGTCCATTTAGCTGGAAACCCTATAAGGAATTAATATTCTACGTGGCACTTGTTGTTATTGTGGCAAGTTTGTTTTGATTCTAGGAAAGGGCATATGTATGGCTCTGGGGTATTCAAAAATAATCCTGATCAAAGTGGAATAAAATTGTAAGTAGAGGACAGGCATTATTAGTCCCTAAACCACAAGACCAAAAGAAATCATATGTATGGCTCTGGGGTATTTAAGAAATAAGCCCAATCAAAGTGGAATAATATTGTAAATTAAGGATAGGTATCATTGACTTTGGCCATATCTTTTGCCATACAATAAGGAAGGCCCAAAGGGTTAACAAACAAGGGTCAAGTATGATATAATTTGATACTTTTATAGATTTCAGAAAGGATCTAATTCTGAACCTCAGCATCCCTTTAATGTCCATAGTTTTACTTGGTCACCCTTTCAGTCAAAGTAATAATCCACTATTAGAAGATTTCAAGAGCAATATAAAGGAATGTGCTGCTTCAGCTTGTTTACAACAGTGCTACAGGAAGTTGTTTTTATGAGCTCTTCTATTGGTTAAATCCAGCTCTTATCAAATCAAAGACCCATTTGTGCTATTGTAATCATTGATTTCTTGAATGACCTTGACCTTGGGCAATAATGTCAATGCTAATGTGTGGGAGGAGGATGTGAAAGTACTCATTAAAATGTAATAATGCAAGAAATTGAATGAAGGAAGCCCCTTTAAACTACAGCTAATATTAATAACTATTTCAATTGAATATTGTATTTGTATTTTAAACAAGCTTTTTTCAAAGGTTACTTCACAAAGGTATCCAGTATCTAAACTATGTAATATGTACTCAATTTTTTTTTACAAAAAAATGCCAGGTAAATGTGATCTTTGGCTTCGGCTGTGGTTAGACACGCCTTTTTCGAATTGATTTGAATCCATTTAAACCCTTTTCTTCTCAATTAAAAAGTCAAATTCAAACCAAATGAATAAACATTTCAATCCAGAGTGGTTTGAAAAAAGGTATTCAAATCAATTCGAAAAAAAGGGGTGTCAAACTCTAGCCATTACGTGGCAATTGAAATAAAACACTGACAGTTCAATGATAATTACATAGGCTGATGGACTAAAGAAAAGCTATAATTTTCTGTGGTTAGTTTTCTGAACTTTTTTATGAGAAAGCTTCTCATTAAAACATATCAAATAGCAAATTAAATGATAAAATTGCACTTTCCAGAGAAGTCATTCTCCTTTCTAACCTTTAGGCCCTAAGACTTTATCCATGTTATCACTTACATGTATCGTAAGCCACAAGTTATCCATCTAACTGGTTTTCCTGGCGAAAAAAAACTGCAATAAATCGCATCCAGAAACCTGTGGCATTTGCCAATTTTCCAATTAACTTTTGACAAGAATGTTAATGCAACAAAGTTTGCAGGTTTTGGTGATCTATTGGCTGTAAAGAGGAAAGCTTTCCTATCACGATAACAAGTATTACAAATGTGTAGCTAATGTACAATTGACAGGGTTAAGTTAACTCACTTTGTTCTCATTTTCCAAACCATTCAAGCTAAACATCTACAAGGTGTAGTAAAACCATGAAGGCCTTGACAGGTCCTATATATTTTTCCTCTCTCTGGCACAACAAGAGTTCTTACTCTCAGGACGTGAAGCTATGTAGGGCCTGGTTATGAATTTTGTAATATACACGTAGTTCACATAAAACATAAATTTATAAGGATATAAGTTTGAGAATTGAATAAAGAGAATTGAACTATATTGACTTCTCTTAATGGCTGACCTGTGGCTGTAGATTTTCCTCCCTTTTGGTACTTTTAAAAAGTATGGGGAAATAGTTTGTAAAAATTGATTTTTAAATCATAATTTGATTCAAGTACTGGGCTGTTAAAAAAGTATATTCCCATATTCGTAGCCTACAACTTGTAATCAACACAGAGCTGTGATAATGAATATTAATGCAGGATAGGTATCAAAACAAATAAAGGAATGACCTGTATTTTGTAACACAACAGTGACTAGAGTAGGGTTTTTTCAATATAAAAAAAAAGAGCTATAGATTGATGAGAGGAAAAATATGAAAGAATGTACAGTGTCAAAGTTCAAACTTTTCAAGATCATGCATATTAAACTCTCTTCTACAGATACATGTATCAAATATCCAATTTGCAAGTAAATCAAATGATTAATTTTTTAATGGAATTCAATTGCTAATAACAGATTCATGGTTGTAGAATTTATTGAACTAAATAAGAGCCCACTGTATAAAAGAATTTATTTTGAGCAAAAGGTCAGATCAACCTTTGACTACAAGAATGTTGTAGGGACCACACAGGTACATTTTTTTTAAATGCATGCATGATGTTATTACAAAATTCAGAGGACTTTAAACTCTTCAGGGAACTTCTCAGACCTGAAGGGACCCACAGGGCAAATGTAGGAAAGAGGTTCCCTGGACATCACAAACTCCCATTTGCAGGCTTGTTGTGGCCTGGCTTTGAGGTATGTATTACTGCAGAGACCGAGGAATCGGTCGTTATTGTCCCATTATAAAGTATAGGGCAGGACCTTAAGAAATTTTGAAATTTTAGCCATTTCCTTAATAATCTTGTTTGCTGGGTTCTTCTAAGAAAAAAAAGAATATTATTGTTTTCTTGATATATTGAGATCATTAACACTAGCGCTGACATCAGCTGTGTACTGGATCCAGGACTTGGCACTACTTCCCAAGTATAGTATTATTAGTATACATTTCTCCTTGGAGTGATGTATTAACGCAGTGTTTACAGTTTTTATCAGTAAATAAAAAATCTCATGTTACAAGCAGTAAAATGTACCCTCTAATAAGTGTCAAATTCATGATACACGTAAAAAAATGTAAGTAAGACCTTGGCTTTCAAAGTTGGCTTGCTTACACAGCTTTGAGGATCAGCACTAGGAAATCCTCCCACACACTATATGTACTTCTTGGTATGCAAAGGAAAACAAAGGCACAAACTGAGTACTTTAGTACTTTCAGCCAGAAAACATTGACCTCGATTCCTGATTGTAAACAAAGTGATGCAGGTTATAAACCACAGTGAAATCTGATACGACTCTAAATGGTTGAAGTGCAAATACTTGTGTGATGGAATTAGGGGGTGATAATAAGTCTTTATTGCTGTATACAAACAAATAATGTTGCTTATAATTCCAGGATACTACGTTTGATTTTCATAGGTTTTTCAGTTTTTGGTTGTAAATTAAAATGCAAAATAATCGTTAATCAGTACTGAAGTTGAATAACTTTTCAGAGGTCATGACCTAAAGCTGTGTAAGGAGAGAGCCAGGCTAGAAGTGTGGAGAAATTATTTTACAAATAGAGTCGTCAATCACTGGAGCAAACTCCCATCCCACACAGTGAGCTCAGATAGTTTTGGGTTTCAAAAACGCACTGGGGACAGGAGCCGTCCGGGACGGAGGGGCTATCATGGACCAATAAGCCCTAGTAAACCATGGATAATCCCACGGTTTCAGGTAAATTCAGGTAAATCTATAGAAACAAAAGTTCACAAAGTTGAATGGCCACATAAGAAATAGAAGCCAGTGCACTTGAATATCAATATCTAGCCTACATATTACACTATACTTCATGAAATACACAACTACAGTTTTATCACAAGCTTTGATTTGAAAAAAATGATATTTGGGTAAAACACAGTTGCATTCAAAAATGATTTATTGCATGGTAATGCTGTTTTGATATAATAAATTGTTTTTTCAATGATCAGATGTAATTTTTCAGCCATAAACCAAATTACTTCTGGCAGGTGACCATTACATAAAAATATCTGTTAATGTATATTTTTGTTGTGCTTTGTTTTTGCTCAGAATCAATTACATCATGAAGTTGCCTGAGGTTGCCAGGCAACTGATATATAAAACAAATTCAAGTAAGCCATCTGCAAAGCATAAATAACAAATTTCATTAAAAGGTCAGACATTAGATTAATTGCCAATTATTGAAGGTAGAAACATTACATGTACTTTTCAGTCTGATATAAAATTTCTCAAACCAGTCAGTCCTATCCATAAAAAGATTATGTAATTACTTCTCAAGAAGTGATAAATGCTATCTTTTAAAATGTTACATGCTAACACATATTCCCTGCTAATATAACCTGCAATGTGAATCTTTGATAAATGATTTTCTCTACAATTGATTAGTTTCCTACTTTGCTATCCATTAATAACATCAGACATAAAGTTATGTTTTTTTTCAATCACTTTTCAGCTCACTATCCCTTCCTTCCTCTCACTCTGAATCCGACAAAAATGCTTCCTGCAATCTAATGGTACCAGGTGGAGTCAGTCACTACAAAGAGTACTTCATATCAAGACTATACATCAACTTTTCTATCATATTACCAGTAGAGAATATATATTTCAATCAAAAATATTTCACAAACTTCATTATGTTTTTTTTTTGTTATGTTTTTTGTTCACTCCTTTTCCTCCATATCAAAACATATGCTCTATATAAAAGTAAGTTGTTGTTAATAGCATGTAAAATACCATTATGAAATCATCCATCCATCAATGACCACAATTTCAACAAAGATTATTTTTCTCCTTTTCAAAATCATTTTCTATTAGTCTCTGTTGTGCATTGAGCAAGCTACCATTGTTCACTATAATATGTAAATAAAAATAATACTAGAACCGAGCTTCAAAATAACAAAAAAATGTATCTATGGTGGCGCAAACAATTCATGGTTAATAACATTAAGAATTTGCATTTAATATATCAAATTTGTGGGCTAATAAAAATCAAAACACCAAGTTTTTTGTGAGAGCTAAATTACTATATTTGTTTAGCAATCCATAATAAAATCATGTGGTATTTACAATGCATTGAAGACCTACCTTTATATGTATATATATACATATACATGTATATCTTGGGTCAAAAATTAATAACAGACAACTATAGCCCTAATATTTGGTCTTGAATTCTGCCCCACTCTACATTTTCTGAACGCAATAACGCTTTTGGCCTTTTATCCACTAAATTTTGGTGAAAGATCAAGAAACCCTTATGTTTTATGACCAGAGACAGGTACCCTCTTGGGATACTGTACTTGACACTAGCTTGTTTCTACATTCCTGATACCTGCAGGCAAAGCTTTCACAGAAACAGACTAACTGTGGCAAGAAAGTCTTGCCTTCTTCAATATCCTGATACATGACACTCAAGATGAATCCAATTTCCATCATGCTTATGTCGCCTATATCTTTTTTCTCTCCCAAAGATGTGGTCTGAAGAGTTTTAGCCCAACCACACCTTAAGAACTAGACAGAGCCAATCTTGAATTGGTTCAATCATGTCATATATCATGTAAAAGAACACAGATGACAACAATTAATGGCTATAAACAATGCAATTATATGTCTTTCATTCTCAAGACTTTTGTATGCTTTCCTCTTTGAATTGAATATCATCAAAAAAATGATTTTTTTATCAGAATAATTTAGTGTGAATAACACCATTTCTTCTTTTTGTAACATTATAAAAAGAAAATGTACATGCATTTGAAACAGAAAGTGTGTAATCTCTTTCCCATGATAACAATTCGGTGTGCTTCATTTGAAGGGTTCCTGTGTGGACGCAGTAGTGGCATAACTTCTGAATTGTCTAATCTACTCAACTTTGACTCTTTGTAAAAGGAAATAACTTACCTCAGACTTGACTTTCAACAATAACATTAATGTATTTCCACTCGTGAATTGAAGTATATGAAAATGTGGAAAGTAATAATAGATTTATTTGCATCATCCTGACGTTCGTTGGAAATTATGCACACCTTTTCTACCAACACCACATCATGAATAAACTATCAAGTCATGAGTTTTTTTAATTTGTCTGGGGGACAACATGAGTAATTAAACCAATCAACAGATGTCATATGGTCCCTTTAGAAAAGAGACCAATCAAACTTGTACATTTCTCTGTGTTAAGAATTCTTTTCTGTGATCAGAATTCAAAGTAAAATGAATGATACCATCATGTTTTGAATAGATCTATCATAAATATAAAACTGCTCATTATTCACTAGTACAAATCCAGCCAAAACAATCTAACAATACCAGCCTTTTGATAAAGAATCGACATGGAAAGATACAGCTTCATATTGTTCCTCCATGAAATGTCTTCAAGTATAGTTTTCACTGTACTATGTTTATATAGCATGTGACAAGTGGCCTGATAATCATTAATCAAAAAAATATAAAAATATTGAAAATTGAAGGTTTATTATCCAGAAAATGCCAATTTGAGACATAGTAAAATGGTGTGTTCTCCATAGGAACAAAGATATTTTTTAGGATAAGATAAGGTTGCAGCAATCTATAATTCATATGAACAACCCTCTAGAATGAGGTCAAAACGTTATGAGGCAAGGAAATCAAAAATATCTTTGTTCCAACATAGAAAGATTGATTTCACTAGGAATCTTGGAACCAATACATTTTTTGCTAATAATGATTTGAAACATATAAACATATGTTCCATTTAGGTAAATTATTGTAAAATATATACTTTTTAGAGTTTTTTTGAGTAAAGTTTTTTCTAAACCAGAAGACTTGATCAGTTTGTCTTGATATCTTACCGACAGTCAGTGGCGCAACTTTCTATAACTAGAGGAACTTTCTTGAATCAAAACATTCTTAAGAATCCAGGCTTGTTTTCTTTCAAGAACTGAGGAAATTCTAATGAATCCAGGTTTTATTTCTGTGACTTCAGAGTTCAAAGTGTTTATGTAAATGTTTTGAATTGACCCTTTCATAACATTTATTTCTGTAATTTTTCTCAGGAAAAGGTGTACCTTTCTGTTGCCTTAGAGATATGTTCACATCATGCACATTGACAACTAGACATACTCTTGCAACAAAAAAACATGATACCTGCCTTTGGCTATGCAAAGACAAATTCCGTAACAAGATATGAAGTCAAAGGTCATAGCGATCCATAATTTATGACACAACTTTCTCTATTTTGTCTCCTTGTTTACGCTACATGCCTATATCTGATAAAACATAATATGTTGTATGCTGACACGGGTCACAGACTTGTATATCAGCAAATTCATGAGAATATCTGAATAATTGGTATCTAAATTATCATAATTACCTGTCTAGGTATATACTTTATGAATACAAAAATTAATGTGTCATAAACATATCTATCTACATGTATGTCCGTAAACAGGGACTAATAACTATGTTCATGAATTTAGTTACATAAGCTAGGCGTCAAATCACATGTTAATATGAAAAACTGATTTATTGTCATGCCAAGCTCTTAAATTCGTGCTTTGGAACTTTCTAAATGAAACAATTTATGCAATCATTTTTGTTTGTGTGTGTGTTGTTATGCAATACACCCCCAGAAACAATCCACTGACACTAACCTCAGGATCTGTATGATCAAGTATACATAAGCATTAGCATCATTCTTGAATACCATGAGAGAAAAATACTTCTCTGATCGTATATTTCCTCTCCCTCCAAAATACAACAAAGACTTTTTGTCCTGTGGATTTTTAAGCTGGTGCTACAGATGTTTTGAAATCAATTGTGTGGCGATATAAGATATCAAAAAATAACATTGTAAATCTGTTTATTAATAACATATTCTATCGGAATGACCCTCATTTGGTATATTAATCATTCCTTTATTGGGATGAGGAAATATTTCCTTACTTTGTATCAAGGAATATACAAGAACTAATGTACTATCTTTGCTTTGTGTACTTTGTAAACATAAACAGAGAGAGGTTTTACTTTACAGCTTGTACCTATTTACAGACATTCTGATTTCATTGGGAGGTTTTTGGGAGTATCATCTTGTAACTTTCAATGAATCTTTTCTCAAAACAAAGTAATACTAATTCACTCACCTTTCTAATGATATAAATCATATAAGAATCATAGCTGAAATATTTCACTATAAATCCTATGTGAAAAAAACAAAACAACAAAATGAATGATATCAAATTTTAGACCACACTGAAAGTGTACAGTTCCAAAACACAGCTGTTCTAGGAACTTCTCACTAAGTTGTCTGACTACATTTCGTGAGGAAGTTACCTGGAGTGTGCTTGTGATTGGCAGTTAGTGCAAAGCTAAAGCATATACATCAGCACCGAAAACCCTATAGCTTCAATCACTACAAAGCATAAAAACCTCTCCATCACTGTGGCTTTAGTGTAATAGAGTGGCGGTCAATATACTTTGAGTTACTAACTTCAAACATATGGGTGTACTCAGGTATCACTAAAATCATTGAACTTATCTTTCAACTTTCCCTATATCTCAGTAATGAGGACAAACCATTGAACATGGACTTCAAAGATTTCCCATTCCAATATTTTGATTTGATAATTCTAAAGAGTATACGATTTGGAGAATGGTTGGTAAATAATGATACATTATGTCTCAAGATATTCTTCATAATGATACACCATGAAGTTTTACTTGATTCAAGATACATTGGATCAAATTTCCTCAAATAGTGCTTATCGCAATGCTAAATACAAATCATGGTAAGAATATTACAACTGATGGAATTGCATAATATTTTGCTAATAACTGAAATTACACCTGAATACTAGTATTCAAGATTTTCTAAGGACGGAGATAAAACATAATGAAACTCTTCATTTGATTAATATGAATATACTACAAATTATAATTTGGACCATTTTAGCTTTCTATAATATGGATTAGGGCGCCATATCACTCATGGTGGCTGTACCCATAACTAAAAAATCAGAATCATCCCTACATGCATGATTTCACAATGATTCTCTTTCCTAATTAAAATCATATTTATTATTCATTGCGGTTTTTAAACTATTCTTTATTCAGTATTTCTGCATATCCTTATTAACCTTTCCTTTGATTTATGTACAGATGTAGCAGATCAAACTAGAGATCAAGGGCTTTCTTTTTTCAAATCTTCAACACATTTTCATTGTCCATAGCAATTTGTATTGGAAAAGTAGGGCACAGTTTCATGTCTGGTTGGTTTCTATCAGTCAAACCCTTCATTTCAACATGATCTTGAGTGTTTCATCTACTTTCCTGTCACATTTTATTGATTATACCCGTCAGGAACCCCTATTGCCAGGCTATTGGTATAACTTGCAGGCTTTTAAGTTCACTCAAGTCAACAGATATTGCCTAAACTAGCAGCATCTGTATTTGAAAGCCAAGCAAAACATGATGTTTACGACCAAATAGCCTCTACAATAAAGTAATCATTGGGTGAATCTGTCTTCCAAAAGAATCGTAACAGTATATCTAGGGGGCATCGTCAAATAATTTGCAAATATTGGACGATAGTTTCTCTATAATCACTAGCCCTATGATTTTCAACTATTCTCATAAATTCCTTTTGTACAGGTTCTAGCACTTATGATATTCAAGAATCTCATTATTCTCCATTTTTTTGAGAGTTTTTGTAATTCATCAAAAAAATCTGAAAGATTTTCCCATGTGTTATTACCTAACATCCCTCGTCTTTCTTCATCCTTTTATTCTCATTCTTTCGCAACCTTTCTTAACTCAATAGGGACAATGCCATCATTTCCTTCATTTGACAGAACATATTACAATGATAAGGAGTCCAACCATTGGGACCTGTCTATCAAACACCTTACCACCCTATAATTGATTTCTTGGAATCTTCTGGGGGGAGGTTTGTGATTGCCTGGTTGTGATTTTCCTGTCCTACATTTTTCCCTGACGTGCATTTTTTGCTGTCCTATTTTTTCATGTTTTCCATGATGCATCTAACATTTCCAGAATCATTTGCTGCAGGTTTTTCCTACTTCAATTAAAAAACTCTAATGTAAAAATATACTAGAGGACCTTATGCCACCACCTAAAGATTTTTAAATTCTTCATATCATATCATAACAACAATATCATAGCAATGATACCAAACCATATTGTAACATAACATGGCATGAAATACCATAAAATTTCATATCTATTATTCGTTTCTATTGTCTTGTATCATATTGCATTAGTTTGTATTGTGTTGCATTGTTTTTATTGCATCGGTTTGTATCTATTGGTTTATACTGTATTGTGTCAATATGTTATATAACATAACAGGAACAAGAAGCAATATTGAAAAGGGAAACCATACAATCCAACACTAATTACATTAAAAGCCTGGAACAACATACCCTAGTTGCTCGGGTAACTGCCCCATCTCAAATAGCTGCCCAATTGAATAAGTGCCCCACAACTAGGCCCATATAGAAAAATCAGCGAATGGTTTTGATTAAAAGGCAAAAGGACACTCAAAAAAAAATAGCCGCCTAGGCAGTTATTCTAGCAACTAATGCTGTGTTTACATTGAGTCGACTTAAATCATACTGAAGTGACTTTTTAGCTGAAGGTCTTTAGAAGTCTATAGCTTTGAATGTTTGCAACTTTCTAGTCAGTATAAACTCATTCACTTCAAGATACCACAGTTTGTTCAAAAGATTATGACTTGATTAGAGGATTATCAGGCTAGCTTTAAGGAAAAAGACCCTTCGAATCCACTCAATTCGACTCAATGTAAACACAGCTTAAGGTAATTTTTCTTGAATAACCAGTAGTTGTTACTTGTAACCCATTGATGTATTTTAACAATTAAAAGTTAGCCATTATGGCATACAGCCAATCACAAAGAATGCAATACTTTTTTCTTCTTCTTACAATTCCCCGCTTCACCTGCTGAGACATAACATCTTTCATTAAAACTATGCAGCACCAACAACACAATCTGATATACTTTTATGATGTTCTTTATGGATTTGCATCCTTCCAACCATTTTCACACCCTATGAAAGGGAATCATTCCAGGTTTTGGCAAACTGTATTTTTTCAATCATATTCACACTCTTTGGTTGGAAAGATTTCAGGTTATTGGCAGAATGACATGTTAACAAACAACATCTGTTTGAGGCAGATGTAAACTACAATGGCAAACATTTGATTGTATAATAATCCTAATGTTTTTCAAAGACATCATCTTGTCTCTTTTGCTTTCACTTAGGCCATTCCAAATTGATTAGTTGATTGATGGATTTTTTTAGCATAAAAGATTGGGTTGGTCCATTAGTCAATCATTTGATTGGTCTATTTTATTTTATTTTATCTCAAGGTAAATGCGATTTCACTCTGCCTTTAACGTCAACATTCCAACTTGCATGGAGTATATGCACAAGTACGTGTCTTATATTGTACAAATAACCTTTTCATAAAATTTAATTCTCTATTGCTAAACTAAATTGTATATTCACAAGAATTGTTGATGGATTTTGGTCCCTGAATCTGACATAAAGCAAGATTAATATAATCAATTTGGAATGGCCTTATATTTTTAATTTTATATAAAAATTCATGTCAGATTGATACAGTCTGCAATTACTCTTTATTGCATTCAAGTGATATATCAATGGAAGGGATAATTAAGAAATGATTATAAAGTTAAGGATGAACTGCTTCTATGGTTTTTTTCTCCAGTCACATAACAGCAAGCACATACATGCATCTTATATCACTGCTCTGTCCTACTGTCTTCCTCATTCAAATATGGCTAAATATGTGTATTCACAAAAGGTATTTACTTCTATTTATTTGAATAACTTAAATGTAAATATTCTAGTAGCATCCCTTACATGTAAAATCAATGATAACTAGCTCTATCTGACACTACTTGGTAAACATCCATTTTTAGTAAAAGACTGGCTCATTCATTGCAACATTTCAGTACCTGTTGTGTCCTTGAATTCTATTTTTAGCATCAAAGATGTCATCTCTGTGATCTTTTTAGATTCTCTTGGTCTGATTGAATTTACAGAAAAGAATGGAAGTCAGGTTTATAACAAGTTGATTAAATTACTATGTTCTGTATAAAAATGAACTTCGATTTAGATATAGTGAGATTCACTTCATTTGCATGTCATTGTCAAATGGATGCCTTCAATTATATCAAGTATGGTACGGTTTCTAATTGTACTCCACTACATGTATTTATAGCAAGTCAGGAGACAAGTATTTTTAAGAGAGACTTTTTCTTGAAAACTGTCTGTGATTAGCATCATCAATTTGTAGAGTTTCCCACAATGCAAAGTCTAAACAGAATAATTCTAAGGTCACCACCCTGATACATGGATGAAATGTATAGACATTGTTGAATAAGAAGAAAATGAAGTGTAAAATGTAGTGAAAATGTAGTGAAGATGTAGTGAAAATGTAGATAAAATATAGAGAAAATGTAGTGAATATGGAGTGAAAATCTAGTGAAAATGAATTGAAAATCTAGTGAAAATGTTGAATTAGGAGAAAAAGAAAACTAAACCTATATTGTATTATACCCCCCAATAGTTTCTGGCCAGAAAAGGAAAAATAAATATCTTTATGAATGGCACAAACATGAGACAAAGGGTGAGTGGGTGGGGAGTTGAAATTTGAACCCCAAACCTCATAATCTCTGGACAAGTGCTCTGCCACTAGTGTTATATGGGAAATACATTATCAGGATATTTGTTATCTTGCTATAGTCTCCATCTCATTTTTCGTAGCGGAGTAGATTTATCTTCCTTTAACTAGTGGGAAAAGATTAATCTTGATTTTCACAAGATTGCTTTGTAGCATTTTGTTCTCTTGGGTTTTTATCAAAGATATGAAATTGTTTGGGCAAGTCAATCAACATGTCAATCCTATTTATGGCAAATTTTTTAAAAACAAACTGTGCTAAAAAACTGCATGGAAAAGGGAAGCTATATTCTGAAAAGAACAAAAGTACTATAAAGTTTAACTTAAAGCACTCCATAAAATCATTTTAAAAATTGTTTAGTAATGTTCTAACTTTAACTTTTTTTACAATAAATATGTTTATTAAAGGAACAGTCTCTGTAATTTATACCAGTTATGTCCGATACCCTAACCTTCCATGAGCCTGAGTTCTGACCATTGGACACTAACCGTGGAAGAGTCAAAGTAGGCCATATGCCTGCAATTACATTGCTACAGCTTCCATTGAATTGGCAGCCACGTGGCAAACATTGAATCAAGACCAATCATTAAAAGACAAAAAGGGTAAAAAATGTAACCAACTCAAATTTTATAAATTGCAGAGGCTGTTCTTTCAACTATTCTATACTCCCACAATAAGGAAAGTCATATGGACCTTCTTTAAATTATGCCCTTTACGTTCGCTCATCAAAATTTTAACAACACAAAAATAAAAGGCTGTTGAACCTGGAGTTCAAAAATTACCATTGTTCTTCTTTCTCCCGGAAATCTCACAATTCATTGAAATCTG